>PVIU01007551.1:0-90875 GCA_004026605.1 Ondatra zibethicus
TTCTCCATCTGCCAACTTTCGCCGCCACATTCAGAGAGTCTGGTTTGATCATATGCTCATTCAGTCCCAGGCCAGGTGGATTGGTGTGCTCCCATTAGTTCAGGCACACTGTCTCAGTAGGTGGACCAGCCCCTCACGGTCCTAACTTCCTAACTCATCTTCTCCCACCTTCTGCTCTTCACCTGCACCTTGGGGGCTATGAACTTCTATACAGATAGGAAGACATTAAGTCACGGCAATATTGTTGGTTACAATGTTATTAAGGCATTTTCAATTTCAATAGAGAAAAACATGAAAATGTTAATATTAACTATCTTCGCCTGGATTTTTTTGTAAGAAAATTTGAATAATAAACCAAAAATTGAAAATGTCTACTAGTTTGTAGTAATTTTATCTACAGATATGAATTGATTTATCTAGCCTATCCTAACCAGTAAATGTAGTTTCATGACAGTTTGAAATTATTAAGAGAAAGAAATACTTTACAAACTACCTATCTTTAAACAGTCTTAAATAACCTAATATTTTGAGATTTACAAATATATTTTTTTCATTTCAGAATAAATTTTAAATATTAACTATAAATGTTATTTATATTAAGAAATAGCTATGATGTTAATTTAGTTAATAGCCTGTGTATCCCAAAAAATTTTTCAATTTTTTTATTTAAAGAGTTCCCTTTTTATTTTACATACCAATCCCAGTTCCCCTCCCCCCTTCTCTCGATCAGCTATCGCCCCACCCCTGTTCCCACCTCCTAAGCATGCCTCAGTGGGAATAAAGCCTTACTTGGGAGTCCACAAGGTCTGGATACCAGCATGAGGCCCACGCCTCTCCCCTGTATCAAAGCTGAGCAAGGTATCCCATCATCATGAATGGGCTCCAAAAAGCTTGCAACTACAAGTCCCCCACCTCATCAGACCAAGGCACATAAGTGTCACCTACATTCAGAGGGTCCAGTTATATACCTTGCAGGTTCCCCAGCTGTCTGTCCATAGTCCACGAGCTCCCACTAGCTTGGGTCAGCTGTCTCTGTGGTTTTCCCGATCATGATCTTGACTCCCCTTTTTCATATGACCCCTTCTACCTCTCTTTAATTGGAGTCCAGGAGCTCAGCCCTGTGCTTGGCTGTGGATCAATGTATTTGCTTCCATCAGTTACTGGATGTAGGTTCTATGATGACAATTAGGGTAGTCACTAATCTGATTAAATGGAAGGCCCTTTCAGATACCCTCTCCACTATTGCTAGGAGTCTTAGCTAGGGTTGAATAAAGCTCTCAAAACCATTGTTGGAACTAATGTTTAGCACATTAACAACACATTTATTTTGAAAACCAATCTTAACATTGTGAAACGAAGGTAATAAACAGAAACCTAAAAGTAAGAAATAAATATACTAAGGTAAAAGCTGGTTGAGCAAAGAGGAAATTGAATTGTAGATCTTTTAACAATAGCAACACATATTTTTCTTAATAAGTCCTTCCTTATTTTATAGAATGGCATTTTAATTTTCATCTATTAAAAACTCTCAGCAAAACCTGGAGATGTAGCTCAAACTTAGAGTTCTGGACTAGAAACACATAAAGCTAGGGTTCGTCCTTAGCACCAAAAAACAATGCAAGTATGTACAGACAAACATACATGAGCATACACACAGACACACACACCCGAGCACCACCACCAAACACTTATATGAAAGGCAGGTGATATTATTTTATACTTTTAAAAAATTTCCCTACTAAATTGACAGTTCTCTGTATCAAACAAAAAAATATGTTATTTTTATTTTATGGAGTCATGGCATAAACCAGTATGTTATTCCACTTCCCCACTTCTTCTCTGCCAAAGGCCACCAGACTTCACGTCAGTCACAAGCTGAGGTTCCCATACACCAAATGCCATCCAACACAGGGAGTCATTTTCCTAAGCATCCCACAGTCCAGTTTTTCCATTCTAAAATCAGTCTAACAACAACAATTACATCATAGCATTCTTGCAATATTATTTGTGTTTACAGACAGTAATTTTGGTGGTGTTTATAATCATAATCATTTTATTTTCCTTTCTAAACTTTCTATTTTATAAATTAATTAATGTATTATTAACTTATTTTCTCCCCCACTTTAGTTTGTGTAACACCAAATGTTAATGTTTGTTAGACCTTAATCTTTGATTCCCTCTATATATAAAAAATACATACATACATGCTCATCTTTCAAACTTCCACAGCTAAAACAAATAAATCAACAAAGTATGCTTAGAAATTAATTCAAGTAGAAAACTGGTTAAAACCTGAATGCCATTTTGCTTAGGAAGTGATACAGATGGTAACTAATTGTATGGGAATATCTGATGTTATTCACCATTAATTAAGTGCAGAATATGATGTCACCATGTTACTAAGATATTGCTTAAATGTGCTAGAATGTCCAAAATGAAAATAGTGTCAATGTCAAATACTGTCAATGCTGTAAATCAACCTACTCAATAACACATTGCTAGTGAGAATAAAAAGTTGATGTGGGAGTCCCCCCTGTATGCTGTAAATATGTTTTATTATCATTGGTAATAAAGAAGCTGCTTTGACCTGTGGCAGGGCAGAACAGAGCTAGGCAGAAAACTAAACTGAATGCTGGGAGAAAGAAGGCAGAGTCAGGGAGACACCATGTAGCTGCCGAAGGAGATGGATGCCTGGAATCCTACTCATAAACCACAAGTCTCATGATAAATATAAAATAATAGAAATGGGATAACTTAAGATGTAAGAGTTAGTTAATAAGAAGTCCAAGCTAATAGGCTAAGCAGTTTTGCAATTAATATAGTTTCTGTATGATTATTTTGGGTTTGGGTAACTGGGAAATGAACGAGCAGTCTCTTACTACACAAAGTATTAACACTATTCCCTGTTTTCTAATAAAAACAAAGTAGAAAATAAAATAAAAACCCTGCATATTACCAATCAGTCAAACTTAAGCACTTATCCCAGAAAATCTACTTCTTGGTCACATAAAATCTGTATAGTATTGTGTTAATGTTTATCTATAGTAGGATGTAACTGTGACTAATGTAGTCATCTTTCAAAGGGTGAATGGTTAGACAAACTTGTGCATATATACCAGGGAGCCACAGCAATTACCAATAGTAGCACAGAGGTTAAGTGAGTAACCACCTACTTTCTGATTGGATTTAATGCCCACTCCACAGAAGGAAATTCATGTTTGCTACTGTTAAAATGGTCAGGCCCAATAGCTGGGAAGTTCACAGAGGCCTGATTTATTACTATTACAATGTGAAATAGATGCATTTTCATTAACAAACTGTTTCCTTGATTTGTATCTCTGTACTGATAGATTATTCCACATTTCAGATTTTATCAGAGAAATTGCTTAGTGCAATAAAAAGTAGTTAATGAACTAATGCTTGAACTCACAGCAGCTGTGCTTGCCAGCACCAGACCTGCATAACAATAAGACAGACATTTTAACATGGGGATGGAGGGGTGCATGAGCCCCATGACCAACTGAGGCTTTATTAAGAGTTGTAGCTTCTGAGAGGAAATGTCTGTTTTCTTTAAAGACATGGTGTCTGGTAAGTCAACCACACTCAGTAGATGGCTCCACACCCTTGATTACAGGGGCAACACAAATTTGAATTTGTAAGCTATTGAAAAAATAAAGGAATGAAGTTCAGAGGGTTTAAAAGTTTGAGTGTAGTTCTTGAAGTAACTAATCAGTGGAAATAGTGATAGATGATTATGATCAAAACATATGAAATTTAAAAAGTATTTAATAAAAGACTATATTTATAACCCATCTACTCTCCTAAAATATTTGATACCTTGTCACTAATTTGGCTAGAAAGCACACACCTGTTCTTGTCAAATATTACATAGCAAACTTGGTTATGTTAAATTCATAATTCATAGATTTAGAAAATTGCTTTATGTCAGTTCAAAAGAGCCAACTTATTTGGAGAGTTTTCTAATCTATTACAACTTAATAATCTAAAATTTTAAAAAAGAGACATACAAAGAAGATGTAGTAGGTGCTAAAAAGAAAATACTGTAAAAATATTACAGATACTAACTGGATAAAAATGAAAACATGACTTATCCCTCACTATAAAGATATTCATTGCTTATCTTTTTTTAAAAAAGAAAATATTAAATTAACTTATCTGCAAAATGATTTTTTGTATTAATCAAACTAGTATTATTAAAATTAACCATAGGTTGATTAAATTTAAATGCAAATTATTACATTTTATCTTAAGTATCCCCATTCTTAGGCTACATACACATAAATCATTATTAACTATATGCATGCATACATCTCTATATAAATATATACACATGTCTGACTACATACAAGCAAATTATTTTAGCACATTTCTCACATTTTGATCTGATATAATAATAATTTAGAATGATAATCTGAACAGCAAAGAATATCTCACTTGGGACCCTTAGACCTTTAAATATCAAAATATGAGTTGTCCTTACTCAAAGCAAAACTGCAGTTTTCAGTTTTATCAATAGATGGCAGACCATTTACAATATGTTTTACTAAAAACAACAGTATTTACTCAAACATCTCAACTGATAAACAATATAATTAATGTAAATAAGTGATATAATAAACTTGATGTATGTAGTTTATCTTTCCTGTCAGTACTGAATTTATCCTTTCTTTGACTTACCTATGCACTACTTTATTCTATGTATTATATTCATTTTTCAAAATAGCACCTACAATATAAAGTAGTTTTATATACATTTCATCTTTTTTGTCACACTATATTTGAGCACTTGATTGAAGAAATTTTCATACGATAGATAACCATTGTGGATTTTAGTAGATGTCATAGAAACTTGCATATTTATTACTCATTATTTTGTATCTTACCTTATTTGATACAGGTCTCTATATATCCCAGACTGTCCTGGAACTCTCCTTTTAGACAAGGAAGCTTTCAAATTCCTTGTCTTTCTATCTCATCCCCCTGGGGTTAAGACAAAGGCTATTTTATAGTGAAATAACTAGTTTTCTTCAATCAAAAACTGAATTGTTCAATAGAACTTTAAGAGAATAAATAATCTTATAGTGACTGAATAATAATTTTATAATTATTATTATTATTAATATTATTAATTAGCAATTGCTAATTAATAATATTATTAATAATAAGCATAATAATCTTCTAGTGACTGAAGAACTTTAAGAGAATAAATAATCTTATAGTGACTGAAGTATATTAACAGCCACAATGGGCACACATGTTAACCATCATTAACTCAAAAACATGATGGCAAACATGTACAGATTGTTTTAGTAGATTTTCGATAATTTGCATATACATAATGAGATAGCTGAAAGATCTCACCCCACTATAAATACAAAACTCAGTTATGTTTACTGTAACTCCTCAGGATGCCTGAAAATAACTTCATACAAAATGTTCGGTGTGTCTCACTTTCATCTACGACTCATCACACGAGGTTAGGTGGGAAATTTTCCATGTGTGCAGTATGTCAGCATTGAAAAGTTGCAGAAGCTGGAGCACCCGAGAATTCAGGATTGTGTGTTAGCAATGCTCAGCTTCTGTTTTGTCCTGTTAGTCATACAGGGAATGATAGACAGACCGCATTTCATTTTGAAGCATATTCTCACATCTCACTTGGAGTGGTTCAGCAGAAGAATCCCACTTCCCCTCAGGAAAGCTGTTTGAAACTCTTATGCACTTGCTGACAATGAATCAGTAGCAAAAACAAACAAACAAACCAACAACAAAAACCTCCCATATCCTGAACAACAGTAAAGCCATCAGCGTCTTCTGTCTATTCTGATGTTCCTTGTTACTTTGACATTCCATGACTGTTAAGAACATCACATTCGTTAAATTAGTCAGAAAAGAAGTTCACTTTTTCACTGGATCAGTATGAAATTTTTGATTGGCACTGAATTGTTCAAGGTTAGTTTATCTACAGATCTCAACTAAACAGAAGGCCCTTTTACTTAATATAATCTCAATAAACAATAGAATAAATTCACATACAAAAAAAATTTAAAATTCTGCAAGGCTGAAATTTTGCCCAGATATCTATAATTATTTATTTTTCTGAGTTGCAATCTTGCTTATTAATATAAAACCTAAAGAAGTGAGGGATATATTCATAGCACATTTTGAGAGAGCTTTCTTTTTCAAATTGTACATTCTTTTTGAATTTTTTTGTCATGTCAAGCTTCAAAAAGCTTATTGAGGAGTACATTTTTGCTTGTGCCAGCGAAACAAATATGGTTATATGGAATGGAACATTTATGTTTTAGCAAAAATCATTTTGTTCATTGATATGTTGAAAATAGTTCACTTAATAATATGAGATTCCTAGTTCTCTTAACTAAGAAAAGAAAACAAAGAAAAACAACAAATTTAGGGAACAAATGTATCATTCAAATCTAATAACAAATTTGCATGTATATTAAAATCTAAGGTGATTATCAAATTGAATATTGATTGAATAAAGAACTATTGTGACAATTATCTAAAGTGAAAGCGATTACTTTGCTTTGCAGTGTTTATTGACATGTTTGAGGAGAGAAATAAAATATCAGATGATCTTACAAAGATGGTGTGAAATAAGGAAATAAGAAGACCATTTATGCCAAAGAACGTGCACTAATTATTTTAAGCATTCTTGTGTTGTAAAACAAAAATCCATGTACAAGGTCTTGAATCTTATGAAATCTCACTAGAGTATGTGATAAAGGACCATGGAAATGTATTTAGTAAAAATGTATTAAAGAAAAATAAAAATGTATTAATCTGAAGAACTCATAAAAGTATGTACATTTTAAAATGTGTTTCCTTTTCCCATAGTGTCAGAAGACAGTCTATAACTGACTAACTATGGCAGAGGGTGGTCTATTTTTCTATATGTTTAAGTTCTGTACCCATCTATTGGACCACAATAAATAATATATATATGCAAAAGAATAAAGTCAAGTTTACTGATAAACTTCAATAAAGTTTTATAATCACATAAGAATTACATGAGTGTAGCTATCGTTTGCCATAACTCCATTAATTATACAAGGCTAGTGTTTTGAAACTTAAATGTGTTATTATAACTACAATTCAAGTAACATACAGAAGAAATAACAACAAATTTTATTCAGTAGACAAAAAGTATGAGATCTTTTCACCAATAAAAGCAAAGCAAACCCAGGACACAAGGTAAATACATTATTAGTTTAAATGAAGTGAAATTTATTTTTAGATTATAGGTATTAACAAGTGCACATGCAAATTGCAAAGAGTGCTTAAATTCTAATTAAGCTATCTTGTGAATGTCCTCCTGTTAAATCTTTAAACTCAAATCGGCATCATTATCACATTAACCTCCTTTGACTCTCTTGTTACACAAGTATCGTTACATTACATTAATTAGTCTTTATGCTGTTCTTAAAGTGTTGGCTACCTCATGATTATTTTAGAGTTTTCTCATTGCTTCTAAACACAGTAGCAATTTACCCATGAAATATTCCTGTAGAATGTTGCATACTAGCCTAGTAAATCATATCATGTTAATTTAAATATATCTCTCTAATTATAATTAGGTTATAATCTTAAGAACAAATGTGATACCAAAATATCGAATCAAGGCTAGGAACCTTCATTTGTACCAAGTAAAAATAATTCTTGCTTTAAAAAACTTAATTATAAGTTAATCAAAGTGGGAACAAGGTATCTATGAATGAGTTGCCTGCCTGGAAAATCTGCTTTTACTAACAGGACTGTATGCATGTCTCTGGTTTCATTAGAGGGCTGTCCTTATGCAACCCTAAATCCTCAGAACAGGAAAGAAAAGCAGATCTCATTAGTCTACTGTAGGGAGAGTGCACATGTTCAGTTCATGCTTTTAGATCTGCTTTGCTGTCCTAACAAATGCTCCTGGTGCAGCCATATCTCAGCCACGAGGACTGCCTTCAGCAGCTCAGGGATTGAGGGGGATCCACAGAGTCGGCAAACTTACCACTCAATTGACTTTTCTATCAGAGGGAGTAAAACTTAATTCTCTGAAGCTGTGGGGGCAAGGGATTTAACTCGATGGGAACGGGGAGATAAAAGGGAAACACACACACACACACACACACACACACACACACATCTCCAACATGTCATGCTCTCATCCAGGGTGCTGATGAATGTCAGGCCTTCAGCAGGTGAGAGAAACTGAAGAGATGATGCAGAGTAGGCAATCTACTAGATAGTCAAACAGACACACTAGGACTTTTCTAAGTGTCAAAGGTGAGTTCCTCATTTTATTCCTCTTTCTATTGCTTGTTCTAATCTATCCTTTTTTGTTTTGTTTTGTTCTTCTATCCTGATGTTTCTTGATATATTTTTCTGGCTAACTTTATTTTATTTCATTTATTTATTTTTTGATTTTAGAGACAGGGTTTCTCTGTAGCTTTGGAACCTGTCCTGGAACTCGCTCTTGTAGACCAGGCTGGCCTTGAACTCACAGATATCCACCTTCCTCTGCCTCCCAAGTGCCCAGATTAAAAGTGTGTGCCCGGCTAGTAAATTAATTTTCCCCTTTACAGTTTATATATCCCAGCAAAATCTTTCAAGCAGTATAAAAATTACAATGTACTTACATTCCATTTTTGAAGTGAATGATTACAGTGAATCCAAGTTTTAAAAAAAGCATGTTTATCATATGCCTTACTTGGCTAAACATTTTACATTATTACGGGTGGAAAACAAGTTGTCCAAAGAACATAAAATCATATCCAAGCAACCTTTTATAGATTAACAAAGCATAGATCAGCTAGGTATTTTTCTCAGCTAGTATATTTGCTGGCAGGATGCATTTTATGGTTACAAAGTAAGGATCAATCTCTTTATTATTTATCTCAAAAGGTAATCTTACATGAAATATTTAAAGAATCACAAATCTAAACTTTTATATATGAAAACCAATCAGTCAGATATACTTTAAGTCCTCAGGGTGCACACCAACTCATCAACAGTTCTTTTATATCTGGAATCTGAGGGCAGACATAGGAACAAGGAATAAATTATCACCCTTGATCACCAACCCATTCTAGCAAGAAAGGTACTTCAGCCTGCAACAGCCAAGCTTCCATTGTTCATGTTCCCTGACTCATTGAGTTCCATGTTCAGCTATTAAAAGTGTGTCTTTATAAACTTAATTGTTCCCCCAAAGTTTTACCTTAAAGCCATTAACAAAAACACAAAAACAAAAACAAAACAAAACAAAAAACCTTAACCTCACCTTAACTCATTATTTAAAGCTATGGTTTGCTATGTTGCACACCGAAACCAATGACCACATCTCCCAACATTAAGATTAAAAGAACTTGAGCTATCTTGGCTTCTGCGATTCAATTATTTTTCTTAATCATTAACCTAAGTCTATTGGGTTCCTCGAGAGAAACTCTTAAGTCCTAGTTGCATGACACTTCCTTGATTTATCAGGGGTGAGACCATATCCTATCTTTACCTATATTAATTTTTCCACTAAACTAACTTCTATCACAATCCCTGACTATATTTATTAAAAATCCTCTATCATCAACTTCTATTTAAGCTAACATGATTATTATATAATCATTTCTTCAGATGAACAGTACAGCATAAGAGGAAATCTTCATAATAATCCACAAATAAAAATGCCCAATAGAATGGGATATTTCCATGAGATAAACACACTGTATTACAGGCAGTGGGGATCTCCCCACATCCACTCCCATCATGACAGACACCAGAGAAAAATGGCAGTGGCCAACATGTAAAGGCATAGCCGTAACAACAGACATTCTGGAGCAAAAGCCCTTAGGGCCTTGTCTACCCAAGATTTGCCCAACAGTGCCTTGCATTCTGGTGGGCTAATCTCGTGAAGTCAATTTGCCACCTGCTGCTCCTGTTACATGGACACCAGATTAGCTACAATAGCAACTATGTGATGAGGTCCCTGGTGAGCAAACATGCCTGTGAGTCTTCGAGCACCAGCATCCACAGTACAGGTCACATTTGTCTTTGCTATGACTTATTACTGTATTTTGCCCTTAGTCGGTTATTAACTTAAAAACAGGGACAAAATAGAGTTGTGCTATTTTTTTTTTATCTCTGCACACAACGTATTAGATTTTGGAAAACTGACAGGCCAAAGTGTGGTTGGTAAAATAAAATAGAAGAACCTGGGGATTTTGAGATGGACGCTGTCATGGTACAGTGCTTGCTACTGATCATCTTTCACTATGCCGGTATTAAGTTCCACATCATGCTGTCTCAGTAGGTAGCATTAGGCCTGCGTAAATATGGGCTAATTAGGTTTGATGCCAGTGGGGATTAGCAGAGAATACCCACGTTCATGTAGGCAGAGCTGTCTAATTGATGGGGATTTTAGGAAGCAGACTGCCCACGTACAGGCTATCATCACTCAGTTCTAAGTTGCACAGGTACAATGTGGTCTATTACTATCTACAAGGCTAAAGCACATAAGTTCTTTGAAGAAACCATTCAGTAAGTTTTGTCTTGTTTCTAATATATCTGTAGATATGATGGGACTTTTTTGGCTTTTTCTTTTCTTTCCTTTTTTTATTTTTTACATCTAATTTCCACTAGCACAATACATAGAATGGCGATTTGAGTTATTAGTATCAGCGTTAGGTAGGCAGCACTTTCCATGCTCCGTCATGTAGGAGGGTCTTTTAGGCTATTTTACTCTACAGAGGTACATGCCATGATTCTTGGTACCATCCCATTGCTATGTGGCAACACAGCTCTAATTATGTTATTCATGTTAGTTGTTCCAAATCAAATTGTCTCTCTTTTAATTGCTAACCAAAACCCATGGGTACCAAGCAAAGTTCCTCATATCCAAGATATCAATCCCAAATAACAGAATTTTATAAAGAAAGTTATAGAGGCCAACATCTTTCATGTTTTCCTGGGTGAGAAGGATGTCCATAACTTTTAAATTCTCAAATGTACCATAGCTTAAGGAGTTTGAATTAGAAATAACTTAATGAAAACTATTAAAAATTAAATCATAAATGAAATAATTTTGTTCTGTAGTCTTTACAAATATCGAAGAAGTAGACTTGATAGAGATATCAAGTATTAAAGAATGGAAACAAAATGATAAAAAATGCAATATAGCCTCAGAATTATTAAGAAATATATTTAAGGAATAAAATAATCAAATATGAATGGAAATTTAAATTATGAAACTATGCTTCCTCTGTATATAAATACAGAGGAGTCTTAAGGAAGACATTTGCATTTGAGAAGATATTTTAGTAGTCTAGCTAATCTAAGCATGTGTAAGGCCCCATAATCTGATAAACCAAAAAACCTAGAAATCCCAGGGAGAAGATAAACTGGTATTTTTGATAGTAACTAGAAGCAGGCATGAAGAAAGCTGTCTATTTATCAAAGTATAAGCATTTGATTTGAAAATATTGATTCATAACTGTAAGTATTATTTTAGGTATCTAAATACAATAAGAAAGAAAGAGAGAGGGCCTGGAAGGTCAAGAAATGAATGAACAGTCTCTGTTACAAAATGGCACCCACCATCAGGCATGTATCCACATAAGACCTAAAAAAGATATATATTACAAAAAAGGACTTTTAGACCCACAAAAAGGGGAGCCAAGGGCAGCTTCTTGGTAGCCACATTTGATTTTTTCCAGATAGGATCTGTTTGCTGGCAGCCATCAGAGGCATGGCTCCTTTAAGAGAGGCTTCCTTAAACTTCGCTTCCTGGTTTGTTTTGGCAGCAAGAAGAGCTCTGGCTCTTTCAGGAGGCTGAGCACTTGAATGGGGTAGTGAGCAGAGTGCTACTAGTTGTTTGATAATGGCATAGACCCACCGCCACCCTGGAGCTGAGGCAATGAGTGTGACTCACAGAGATGGCGAACATGCCTTAGTCATGTTGGACAGGGCAGAGCAAACAGGCAGAGTCATGGAGTGATCCTAGCCATGTCTGCTTAGCATTTTTTTTAAAAAAGGCATTCCTGGTCAGAAAATGATTACAGATACATAATAAGACAGATTCAGAAGGAAAGGTCCTCTGAATGGATCACAGTGTTGGATATAAATGTCTTGGGAGAGAGGAAAAAGAGTATAGACAAGAGTACAGACAGTAATAGATAAAGGAGTAAAGATAATAAATTAAATGTTGAAAAGTAATGAGTTAAAAAATAAGACATGTAAAGATGAAATATACATAGAGTGACTGTATTATTGTGTTTCCTTTGAATTTTTTTTTACTGTAAATGAGCTAATTACAGAGAGACATTTCATTGTACAGGCTGCTAAGCTAAACCAACATATATTTTTTAAAGGTATGGTGACTTCAAAATTTGAATCTAAGAACATGTTATTTTGGAAAAGTTCTGCTTTTATTCCACAGAGGAGTGGAACCTGTGGATTCCTTCCAGAATAACGTGGTTTGATGGAACAAGACCTCCTGAGTGGCCCTAAAAATAGTTGACCCAACAAACAGCAAGAAGCAGTTCAGAGTAAATGCCCAAATTCCCAAAATAATTGTATATGTATTTTTTCATTTAAAAGGGGATATTTAAAATGTTTTAAGAACTTGGACTTTTCTCCACAGTGACACATGACTGTTTCTGGCAACCCCAATTACTTCAAGAGGATAATGGGAATCAAAGAGTCTCCTTAGGAAGTTTGATAGCCATTTGGGGAAGAAACTGCTCTTGCCTGGATTGATTGATGGTATGCTGTATGAAGTAGACAAGCAGGAACCACAGAAAACTGACTGCTGAACCTGCCAAAAAGAAGGTAATAGTCCTTCACAGTTCCTGCTTCATGAGTCTGCCAGACACTCTGCAAGACACAAAAGAAAGTGACAACAAACTGCCAATATAGGCAAAACAGTCGTTCAAATTTCCTGCTTCATGAAAAAAATCTGCCAGATACTATGGGTCTATGGCCTGAATATGGATACTCCAACATTATAAAAGAACTTGGGTGACTGTCTAGGCAGCAAGATATCTGTCAATTCTAGAGTTTTGGAAGTTGCTTACAATGCACTTTCTGTTTACTTAGGTAACATATACTTCTGGGGTCTTTGATGGAGTTGAAGAAAGACAGTTATAGTTTTCCTTAGTTATGATAAAAGATAAATTATACATGAAGTTTTAGACTCACAAAGAAATATTGTAACTATAATTCTTACTTTATAACTCTCTTGTTATATGTAATTTTGCTGTGTTAAATTTAAAACGTTCCTTTTAATTTAGACAGAAGAGTGGAGATGATATCAGATTCCCCTCTGAATGCTTTGAGTATGTTTTATTACCATTAGTTAATGAAGAAACTGTTTTAGCCTATGACAGGACAGAATATAGCCAGGCTGGAAGAGATATATATCGAGAGAGTAGGTGGAGTCAGAGAGATACCATGTAGGTGCTGAAGGAGGAAGATGCCAGAAATTTACCAGTAGGCCACAGCCTAGTGATGATACATAGATTAATAGAAATGAGTTAATTTAAGATGTAATAGTTATCTAGAAATATGTCTGAGACATCAGCCAAACAGTATCATAATTAATAAAGTTTCTGTGTGACTATTCAGTTCTGGGAGGCTGGGAAACAAACGAGCAGTCTCATACTAAATAATTAAGTATAAACAAATTTTTACTTTGAAAGATTTTCTATTTCAAAGATATCTACATTTATACAAATTGTGGATAAAATTGTACAAAATATTAAAAAAAACGTCTAAAGTTCTAAAATTTCTGAGGGTATTTCAGAGTGACACTGATTGCAGGGATTGTGTGATGTTTTCCTCTACACCTGAGGACACATGAGTAGGAAGTCTATTGAATTGAGAATTTGAGGTTAGGAACTGCCAAGATAAAATATACTAAAAAAGAAATCTGGGGAAGAAAATAATGGATTCTGCCTGGACACAGGTTGCACACTGTTTGACGGAAGCAAAGCCCCTGGGTGGGATTTGCCAAATCACTGAGGGCAAGGTGGAAATATTTGCTTGAACTGTGAGTGCTTTTGGCAAACGGATGTAATATTTTCCTCTCTCACTATGACAGTTCCCATAGGACAACAGAGTGAGACACACAAGTCCAAGCCTGAGCTAGAAAGCAAAGCATCAGTAAGAAGGAGGAAGAAAATTTCTTACAAACGTCCTGTCCAAAGGGGGAAAAAAGGTAAGTTACAGATTAAAAATATGGCTAACCTGCTGGAAGAGACTGATCTCTCCAGAGAGAAAGAATAGAAGAACTAAGAGAAACTGATCAGTATAAGGAAAAAGCCACAAAATATTAAGCACAATAATAACAGCACAAGGCATTCAACATTTATAACTCAAGACAAGACTACATCACAAGCTGTCAGTGAGGAGAAGATTGCTGTCATCCCAGGAGAAATGGTCTCTAGAAACATTAATCATAATTTTGGTTTCAAAATCAGCCAAAGAATGTATACCAGCTCAGTTTGTACAGGAATTTAATGTGTTCGCTGTGCACCCAACTTCATAAGCATATGGAATTCTGTGGTATCTTCAAGGAAAGGGAAATAGATGGATGAAAATAAGGATGAATGTGGAGCTGAGGGTAGAATAAGAAGATCAGGTGCAAAGGGCAGTGTGGAACAAGGAATTAAATTTGATGAAAAACAGCTAAAATTAAGGGCTAGTATGGACATCTTAAACAGAAGCTTCCAAAAATATATACATATACGAAGGTAGTCTAAATGAAATTGCCAAATAATGCTGAAACAACCCCAATGTAGAATTCTTGTCACCAAATGTAGCTTCTAATACCAGAAATTAATTATATCTATTGGAGTTGTTTGCCCAAGTGGCCCCTTAGAAACCTCCTATGACCCCAGACTATTACCAAGAATGTAGGTTGCTTTCCAGAAACACTTGACAAAGCCCCATTGCTGAAGACAACATCTATAGAAGTCATTGAACATAGAGAAATTGAGCTGGTGCCTCTAAAGAGCCTTCACCACTACTGACTAACATTCATGGTATTGGAAGGTACTCTTAATGGTACTAAAGGAAAGATGGAAACACTAACAAAGGCAAAACCCCTTTTATCTACAAGATTGTTCTGCCTGAAAGATATATTAGTGCAATTGTAGAACAAAGCTTGTGGAGGTAACCAACCTGTATTAAATTTGACTTAAGCCCTCTCCATGAGATGGAACCCATTCCTAACACTCTTCGGGGGCAAAGAATCTGAGACTAGATAGCCCAGAATCCTAGTGGAAAATCAAATAGCTCTGTATTACTTAAAGAACATAGCAAAACAATGACTCCTCGTGATATTCTAATATAGTCATAAATCATTGCCTTACTCAACCACTATCAGAAAAGCTTCCTCCTACATTAAAAGGCAACAAATACAGAGATCTTATATCCAGACAACATCCAGAGAATGAGAAATCTTGGTATTCTCAGACCTTAATGGAATGTCTCCATCAGATCCCACCCATCAGAGCTTAGGGAACCCTGTAGAAAATGGGACAATGTGTTAAGAGCTGGAGGGGGGACACCAAGGAAATAGGGTTCTCTTATTCAGCAAGATTGGCACACATATAAATTCAGAGACTTAGGCAGCAGATAAAGGACCTCTATGGTTTAAACCAGATAGGTTTCTTGAACTGAAATGAGAAATGGACATACTATCATTCCTAACCCAGAACTATCTCAAATTGATAAATATGTGTAAATGAAAAGTACATTTTATCCTAGAGACTTTCACTAGAGGAAACAAAGCACTTAAGTGTAGGCTGTATGCCCAGACTAGATTGTCAACAGAAAATGAAGTCAATGGTATCTTTGGAAGAGTCTTGTCTCATAATGTGATGTCAGGGATATTTTTTCCATTTTATTTATTTTTATTTTATTTTTCTCTCTTTTTAACCCATTGATCTTTTGGGCATACAGTATGGCTTTAAGTTTTTTGAAGTATTTTTACAGGACGCTTGAATGTGCAAGTGACAGTGTCTGTGTGTCTATATGTTTCTTGTGACTTTTGTTGAGTTCTTTTACTTCTATTTGCTTATGACATGGTAGCTTTTTCTTCTGTCTATTCTACTTTATTATTATCTGTTAGATGTCTGTTTGTTTTCTAATGAGAGAGAGAAAGAAGTTGGGTCTGGACGGGAAGGGAGGTAGGGAGAAACTGGGAGGAGTAGGGGGAAGAGAAACTGTAATCAGAATATATTATGTGAGAACAAAACCAATTTCAATGGAAGGATGAAAAAAGAGTTAAGTCCTTTATTATGCGCAAAGATGTCTTGATGAACATATAATTCAATGTACTGCCAGTTCCTTATGATTACTATAAAAGTATATTCAAGGGCCAATGAGATGGCTCAGCAGGTCAAGCATTTGGGGATCGTGGCTGATGACTTGAGGTCATTCCCTAGGACACCCTGTAGAATGATAGAACCACACCAGAAGTTGTCCTCCAGTCTCCACACATGTGGATGGCATTCATGCATGTTTCCACCATAATACACACACACACACACACACACACACACACACACACACACATACACACAAAAGGTATTGCCTTGAAATAACACCACACTTCACACCATGAATACCCAAAATTCAAATTTGCTTTTCAAAACTTAAAGCCAAGTTAGATACAGGCTTTGTTTATTTTAGAGATTCCAGGAGAAATCCTGGTCTTTGTAATTTCTAACTTCTTATAGAGTCTTGCTTTGGTAGGCTTGGGGGCCTGCCATCAGTTTGCTTCAACCTCTTTTGCTTACATCACATACCCTATGTCCTTCTTTTACCATCTCACCCCCGTTTGAAAGAAATTATGGTTTTGAATTTGTATAATTATACATGGAGCCCACATGAATAATCAACTTAATTTCCTTGATTTAAGAACCTCCACTTTGCTTTCTAATGTAATATTCATATATATAAAAGAGAAGTAGTGTGGGCATCCTTTGGGATGAGTGTTATCAGTCTTAAAAACTTTAATCTCTCTACCTCTATCTCTCTCCCTCTGCACCCTCTCTGCCTCTGCCTCTCCTGCCCAATTTGAGCAATGTTTTTCTTTTCTAAACTGAAAACTCTTCTTCTATTGCCACAATATTTCATTTTTTCGAAAAGCTGAAAGAAGTAATGACAAAAGCAGATTATCTTTTGTGTAGTGGCCAAAATCAATTGGCTAAATCATTGCTCACTTTCGCAGTCTATTGTCCAAAGTGCTGTACCAGGTAAGGAAGTGAGAGGAAGTAGTGGGGTAAGAAAAACTGGAAGAGGAAGAAGGAGAAATAGGAGGAGGGGCAAAGGGAAGGGCCTAAGGAAGAAAAGTGGGGAGACGAAGGAATTGGGAAGGGAGAAACAGAAGAAGAGAGAAAAGCTTGAAAAGAGAATACCCATTAGCAGACAGGTAGCCAGAAGATAATAGAACATCCATGAACAATAAAAATGGAAATATTCTATCTAAAACTCAGCATCCAATAGGAATATCATTCAAGGAAATATAATTAAGAACACATGTTGAGAAAAAATTTTGGAAGAAATATATCAGTAGTATGCCTAAATTTCAAATCATTACAGAATGTTGGCCAGGGTTATGGAAAAATTGGTAACTTCAATTATCTCAAAAGGGTGAGGACTAACTTAAATTCTAAATAAAGTTCTTGTGGCATTGTTTTGTATATAAAAAGTTCCCTAAAGTTATCTGATATATGGTAAATTAGAATACCATATTATGTGGGCTATACCTACTTACAAATAAAATATTTTATAATAGTATTTCAAATAATACAAAAAAGAAAATAGAAAAATGAGATTAAATACACTGCTTTAAGGTTTATAGAATTATACATGAAGTAGATAAATATTTAAAATACTTTTCAAGAAATTAAGTTGCATCTTTAAATGAATCTGAGTTATACCCAAAAGAATTACAGAAGGGTATGGTTTAGATAGCTAAAGTTAATAACAATAAAATGGAATGATAAATTATGTAGAGTTAGGCTTGACAGGAGGTAAGCTGATGGCTGATAGAGGAGAATTACAAATTCAAGAAAAGCGTAGGTTATAAACACAGACCCTGTTTAGAATGAATTATAAAGAAATAAACAGCTATTCATTCCAATAGAAGGTGCTGGAATATATACATTGATATAAGGTATAAACACTATCATTTGGGAAAAAATTATTAAGAAGAGTGATGCTCCAAGTCACTGAGGAGTGATTCTGGGTAGAGATGTTTCAGTCACACTCAAGCCTTATTTTTGAAGCACTGTCACTCTCAAAGGGAACAATATGAGGAATTTAGGAAGTACTTATACTTTCTTAATCTTTGGACAGTTTTTATAGCTTACAGGGGCAAACAATTTTAATTTGGGGTTCTTTAGGATTTAGCTCCTCTAATCTTAATTTTGTAGATAACTAATAATGATGAAATTTGCAAATTACATTTTGAGAATCATTATATTCTTATGAAGAGAAATTTTCTGAAGATGTCACAACTAAGTTGACGATCGTCAACATTGTCTGACCCTGGCTAGGACATTTTTAGTATGGAGAGATGGAATGTTGCAGAAAAAGAAGGACTCTTCTGGGGACCTCCAGTCCTTTTTAAAAGCCAGTTTCCATCTGTCATGAGTATGACCTAACGTTCTCAGGACTATTTGGTAAATAGTACTTTGATAAGTCCTCAGACCTAGCTGACCTTTAGTCTCTACCTAACACAAAGCTAAAATTGTCATAGTGCCTGAAGTCTTTCATACTGTCTATTTACCCGATATCTTCTCCAGTAACTGGGTAAATATGTTTGTTTATGCACTTCCTATTGCCCCATGACTACAAAAGCTCTGTAACCACTTTCACATGGCAGCTTCCGTTCAGGCCAACTGGAATCCATGTTTCTTGACTGTGGTCCCTTCCTTACTGTGACTAAACTGCAACTAACTCCATTTGAATCAAGATGTGTGTTTTGATTCCGATTATTTTGAAATAATATTGTCCATTTAGAGTATGTAGATATTATGATATCAAATCTAATCACAGAATAAATATATAAATTGTTTAAAATATTGTTATGCATTATAAGTGGACATAGGCTAGCACAGGAAACATGCAATGGGTAATTCCAGATCTCTTACTATTACACTGTTCCATTATGTTTTAAAACTTTCCAGAAATATGTTACCACTAGGATTTTCCAGGAGGAGCAAAGAAAAGGTGAAAATAAGTATTAGATAAAGGACTTCCCTGTGTCTGACTATGTTCAAAAACAAAAACAAGGAAAGAAGTTAGTCTGCAATAGTTTATTTTTGGAGGAAATAAGATAACTACAAGAAAGAAAATAGTTTTACAAAAACCATTATGATGGCCAAGGACAACTTAATTCTAGTGTTCTCTTTCTGAAAGGTCATGTAGAACATACTTCAGAATGTTCCACCTGCAGGAGATAGAAACTAAGCTTCCTTCCAAATGACGAGTCCAGCCCTGGGGAATGACTTCCCCAACATGTTGCTTCTGCTTTGAGAGCAGCTGATAGACATTTAGGAAATGGTATAGACACAGACTCTGGCAGCAAGCAGCTGCAGGTGGTGGTTGTTCTCCAGCATTGCATGCTTGTGCTAGACAAGGAGACGGCCATACAGAACATCTTTCCTCGAGCCTTAGCAGGGAGAAGAATAAGACCTTCCATCATTGATAGCAACCACTGTGGGGTAACCACTCTCCTACTTGACCATAAACTTAGACATTCATGCTGAAGTTCCATTTCTCGGAGTAAAATACCCTCAAATTTTATGATCAAATATAATAGGATATTTGTTAAGACATAGATGAATCTTTACTGTGCATGAAATTGCTGATCTAAAGTGAGAAATCCTAGAATTCTCACTTTCAGGTACTGTTTTGCTTGTTTTTCTTTTCAAAAAGGACCAACAAATCACCAACCTAGAAGAGCCTCTCATTGCTATCCTTTATTAACTCATTATGGGATAAGGACAATGCAGAGCCAGGCGGCTTCTTTCTTACTGCTTCCTGCATCTCAGAACTTTCAGAAATATTTTATTCTTCTCTGAACTTTGGCCATGTAGAAAGGTACAGCGCACAACACCTGTCTGCGCTCTATGCGCTACTATACAGTTCGCGAGCTTCAGGCAAGGGGCTGGAGGTTGAAACACACAAAGACACACAGAGAAAGCACAGACAAAGAGCCAGAGACACAGACCTCTAGTCACTGGTAAGAAGCCCTTTATTCAATAGCACCATGGAGGCTTATATACCCAACAGTCAGGTGGGCCAACAGGTGAAAACCTTATCCTTTGATCCTCAAGGCAAGGCAACACATGCTCATGAAGCAGAGCTGGTAAACAACTTTGACACAGCTTTCAGTAACTCAAATCATAAGGAAAGTAAAGATCTCTAGCAGGGAAGAGCAGCTGGAGGCCAGGACTCCAAATGATCCCAACAGAATGGTTAGCAGGGCAGGGTTGTTCCTGAAGACAAGTCTCCATGCTGCTCTTGGTACAGCAGGAAATATAGCTCCAGAGAGCAAGGATCAAACCCATCATAGTCCTTCATCCAAATTCTCTTGTCAGTAGTGAAGATTAGATTTCAGTAACTCTGTGTCTGGATTTTCTTTTAGACATTTTCCAATTTTGATGGAGAAAAGTACAAATGTTCAATATAAATATTTTATAAAGCCAACAATTCGATTCAGAAGTTTTTGACAAAAATGAGAGAAATGAATTTGTTTAATATCATGTGTGAGGGCTGAAATTTGGATGGCCCAGCATACATAAGAGTCCGCTGTGAATATACACAAGCATTTTGCCCAGAGGGAAGTATAAACACTGATGACTTTTAAAATTTTCAAACATTCTGTATTTTAACCTTAAGATCTAAAGGCAGTTTGCTTTATGTGAAAAGAAAAAATAAAAGCATGAAATGAATTCCACTGTAGATTCAAAATCCTTTGATAGAAACATAACGCTTTTTCAAACAAGGATGCAGAAACATGCTTATATTTCAACCATCTAATTCTACATTGTCACAAAAGAGCCATGGCTATTGGTAGACTTTTATTCTGTAAAAACCCTGAGAGATTTAAGTTACAATGCATTTCAAAACCTCAAATATTCTAATATCTGTTGTGGTTTTCAGGGATGGACATGGTAATAGGTCATATATTTGTTTTCCATTATTAATTGATAAGTTACTGGGTGTACTATTTTAAATTACACATAATAACATGATTTCTCTGAAGTATTTTATTTTTATTTTTTGCCTTTAGAAAAACATAACAGAGAATTTAAAATTTTATATCTAAGGGTATATTGAACCCACAAATGCACTATCTGTTTTGCATTCTGCTCAACAATCTTAGTTTTTTGCCACTGTCTGTCCTTGTACCCAAATATTCTTTTGTTATTGGCCAATAGTAACTAAGTGATGTCAATTTTCCTATATTGATTTATGCAAAAAATACAGGTATGTTTTAAGATAGTATATCAAATGACAAACACAGCATAAAAACAAAGAAAATGAAATGTTTAAAAATTCATATATACTATACTATTCTTAATGAATACTATTATTTTATATATCATAAACAGACATTATTTAATTACTTCTGTACAATGTAATCCTAGTTAACAGAAGCCTTTGTGGCAATGATGACCTGTTAACCAACATTTTTTTTCATTCCTTTTCATTCATTAAAATTTTGGTGATAGACTACTTAAAGATCACAGAATTATAATATTTTTCAGTTTAATGAAAGTCAATGAAAATTATTTTTAGTGCTTTTATTAAAGCTTCTTAAAGTGTTTTCTCATCAGCAATGCACCACTTCCCTTTCTTTTACCTTTAATTTTTTCTGTTCTAGTATGGAAAGAATTTCCAAGGACATTTTGAAAAATATGGGCTGCTCTGAGTATAAACACCCTGGAACTTCTACTAGGGAATATCCTGTCTAAGCCACCAAGGTGCCCCTGTTACACATCTAATAAGTACATCTCTACCTCCTATGAGTTCTCCTCATTTTTATTTTAGGGATGGGAGCTAAAATCCCAACTACTGTACTTACATTTCACTTTCTACTCTAGCTGTTCCAAACAGGTAAAACATAATCTTTGAAAAGTTTTTATTGTACAAGTTTGTGGCCCATAGTGGCTGAATTTGATCAATCAGAAGGACTATATACTATGTTTCTTTTCTTGGATAAGGCTAGAACCAGCAAATATAATTTAAAACATTTGAGCTTCTGAGTTTCTTAGGAAACCTGTGCTGGCTAGTGTCTGTCAGTTTGATACAAGCTAGATTCTTTTGGGAAAAGGGAATGTTTGTTCAGAAAATGCCCCTACCAAAATTATCTTAAAGGCAAGCCCTTGAGTCGCTTTCTTGATTATTTATTGCTGTGAGAGAACACTTCCCTCTGTGGATGGTACCAATCCTGGGTAGGGTGGTCCTGAATTATTAAAAGGAAATAGGTTGAGCAAGCTTTGGGGATCATGCCATTGAGGAATTCTCCTGCATGGCCTGTTTATGTACCTTTCTTTATGTTGCTTTCTTGAGTTCTTGTTCTGACTTCCCCTAGTGACTGATTATTACCTAAAAGTACAAGATGAAATAAATCTTTTCCTCCTCAAGTTGCTATGGGTAGTGGGGTTTGAGCACAATAAAATCCCTAGGTAAGACAAAACCTCACTGGCCCATAAACCATTTCTTTCATACTTTAAACTGTTTATTATTAGCAGATTTTTCCAGATGTATGGAGAAAGTGTTTGAGTCCCACATGGCATATCTTTCTCCCCAGTACCTCCTTCATTAAGATTTGGCTAAAGTGAAAATTCCAGTTAACTTCATTGCTCACTACATTTCAGTGACTGCAGTTCTGCCCCTACATTTCACATGGCCTGGGCCTTCCTTGTAAATTTTTTAAATTTACTTTTGTGTGCCCTTGCGGCACTTACCAGACAAATGTGATGCTTGCTAAATCTACATGTCTTCCCTCTCTGATTTCTAGTTTATAGTCAAGTACAGCAGAGGAAAAGAAAGTACTGAGACAAGGACCACCTCAATATTACTTCAAGCTCTGTTCATCATTCTAAGGACATGTGACTATTTTCAACATTACCCTTGCTCAGCAAAATAATTATTTCCTTCTTTTCAAACCACTTTCCATTCACATAAACTCTTCTATAAGCTCTTATTATTCTTCATTTCTCCAAAGAACCCCCAAGCAGTGCTAATGCTTTTCTTGAGCTGACATATTGAATATCCTCACCCAAGGTTTGCTTTTCTCCAGGAGTTTACCTCCCAAAGACCAATCTGCAATTATTTTTTATCAGTTCAAAACTTTAGTTTAAATTATTTATTATTCTTTCTTTTAAGAGCTGTCTGCTGTCCTTCTGGATTATCCATGTGTATGTAGTAGATTAAACATATATCTTAAAATCCTATTCCTCCCCTTGAACTTGGCTTCCTCGTGACACAACTCTGTTATTTGTTATATATTGTCCATCAGTGCTCACCTTGAAGGAATCTTATCATTGTGAAATTTAAATATATTTCTATTTCTTGTAATTCAAAATGTACCCATTTAATCATAGTTTATTACCATCAGTAACACAACAATGTGAGAAAGGGAGATGACTGAGTAAAGAATTCACTTAGAAACCATGAGGACATGAAGTGATGGTGGTGCACACTTTCAATCCCTGAACTCAGGAGTTGAAGGTATGTAGCCTTAGAGCATGAACGGAGTACAGAGGCAGGTGAATTTGCAGATCACACTAGCCAGTTTAGCCTAGTCAATAAAGATGCTTCTCACTTAGTGAAGTGATTTTTCCTCATAATAAATGACTATATAAGTAAATAAATAAGCAAGCACAAAAATAGAGAAGAGGACGATGGAGATAGAGCAGTGGATAAAGGATTTGCTGTGAAAGCCAAAAACGGTTCCGTGTTCTACAAACTCTAAGAGACCACAGATGCCAGTGCAGACTACTATACCCAGCGAAAAAAATTTCCACAAAATATAACAGAAATCTAAGTAGAATATATCTACCAAGCCAGCTTTATAGAAGGTAGTTTAAGGAAATTCACATCTAAAGACATCAACCACATCAAAGAAAATTCAAGGAATAAACAATCCCAGAGAAGTACTTTTTTTTTTAAAAAAAAAAGGAAGAAAAACCCATACAATAATAGCAAAATAACAGAAATCAACAAACATTGCTCATTGATAATTCAATATTAACAGACTCAGTTCCTCCAAATAACAAGATATTTACTCACAGATTGTATTAGAAAATAAGATCTAACTTTCTGCCATATCCAAGAAACATGCCTTATTATGAAGAATAGCCATTGCCTCATGGTAAAAGGATGGAAGCACTTATTACAAGAAAAAGGAACCAAGAAGCAGACAGGTATAGTCATTTCAATATCTGACAAAATAGATTTCAAACCAAAACTTATCAGAAGGGATAGAGAAGGACACTATCTTCTAAACACTAAACACAAAGGAAAATGAAAGGAAATAATATCCACCAAGAGGATATTACAATTTTAAATAACTGTGTACCAAACACAATGACACCCAAGTCCCTAAAAGAACCATTCCTACAGCTCAAATCACATATTGAGACTTACAAGGTCATAGTGGGTTACTTCACTACTCAACTGTCACTAAAGACAGTTCATCCAGACCAAAGCTAAATAGAGAAATGCTGGTCTTGATTTACATCATAAATCAAATGGACCTAACAGATATTTATAGAACATTTCACTCAAACACACACAAAAAAAATCTTTTTTTTTAAATTAAGTATACAATGGTCTGCCTGCATGCATGCCTGCAGGCCAGAAGAGGACACCAGATCTCATTACAGGTGGTTGTGAACCACCATGTGGTTGCTGGGAATTGAACTCAGGACCTATGGAAGAGCAGGCAGTGCTCTTAACCACTGAGCCATCTCTCCAGCCCCACAAAAAAAAAATATTTCTCAGCAACCCACAGAACATTCTCCAAATTTTAACACCTCCATGGACACAGAGAACATCTAAACAGGTAAAAGACTAATGAAGAATTCCTTCATCCTATTTGGCCACAATGGATTAAAGCTTGATCAACAAAAATGGAAACAAAAAATATATACAAACCCAAGAAAACTAAAGAACTCACTTCTAAATGAAATATAGGTCAGGACAGAATTAGTAAGGAAATTAAAAACTGTTCAATTGAATAAAAATGCATTTCTAAATAGGACACTGATAGCACAGGCATTAAGAATAATAATTAATAAATGAGAGCTCATGAAACTGAAAAAGATTATGTATGTTAAAGAACATAATAATTTAGATAAAGTGACAAATTAAAGAATGTGAAAAGGGCTGCACTAATTAACAAATCCACTCCTGGTGGGAATACAAATTTGGGAGGCACTTCCTGAGAAAGTTAAGAAAGATTCACTCAAGATATAAGTAGAATCTTCTTGGGCATATATCCAAAGGACTGTAGGCAGCTATACATAAGCATGATCATCTTTGTTCATTGTTGTTGTGTCCTTATATAGCCAGCCAGAAATTAAAAAGAGTTTAGATGTCCACCAACAGATGAATGAGTGAATAAACTGTGGTACTTTCATACAATTGAATGTTTTCAATTGTTGAATAAATAAATAAATCAGAATTTTCAGGAAAATGGATGACGTTAAGAAAGTAAAGTAAGGAAAAGGGAAAGAAATTCATTGTGAGTAAGGAAACTCAAACACAAAAGAGGAATAGTGAATATATTTACTTATCTCTATTTTTGCTTTTAAGGCTTTAATAAACATGCATAATCCATATAACCACAGATGTTTTTTACTATAGAGTAATGGACTAATCAGGAGGGAATGATAGCTCTGTAAGAGGAAAGAGAATATATTGTTATGGAGAAACAGGGTGCAGACTGGAACTGAGGATCAAAGAGGGAAAGGGAAAGAAGATGATAAAAGAGAGGAAAGGCTGTGGGATAATAGTCTTGTACCCTGTAAAGATCTGTGACTCGTATTAGTTTAATAAAATGCCAATTGACAAGTGGCCAGGCAGGAAGTGTAGGCAGAACAACCAGCGTAAGAGAATCCTGGAAAGAGAAAAGGCAGATGGTTAGCCGCAAGCCTGACAAAGAGGAAGCAAGATGAGAATGCCTTACTGAGAAAAGGTACCAAGCCATATGGCTAAACACAGACAAGAATTATGGGTTAATTTAAGTTTTAAGAGCAAGTTAATAATAAGACTGAGCTAAGAGGCCAAACAGTTTATAATTAATTTAAGCCTCTGTGTGTTTCTTTGGGTGCAGGAGTGGGCAGGACAGAAACTTCTGTCTACAAGGCAATGCACAGAGGCACAACTAACTCTAAGCCATTTGATGGGTCATATAGAAACCTACTACTGCAGAAATTTCTTACAATATATACAAATAGGAAAAAAATTTAAATGCAGTCACCAAATAATGGGGAGAAAATGTCTCAGATAGATTTTTTTGCCACCAAGTGAAATTTCTAGTAGGAATGGGTGTTCCTATTTTAGGTGCTGGCCAATAGGACACATGGAAACTACTCAGGATATTCCCAAGAATATTGGTTGCCCTCCATAAACTGATGATGAGACCCTATCACTGAAAACAACATTTACATACTTTATTTAACACAGAAAAGTTTACCTAGAGCCTTCACTCCTCTTGACTAGTGTTCATGGAACTTGGATGTACTCTGCAATCTTCTAGAAGAGAAAGGTAAACACCAACCCAAGTACAAAACTTGCTATCAACAAAGGTGACCTGTTTGCCTCATAAGATGGTTCAATAGTTACAAAAACAATCTGATTGAATTTAAGACCCAGTCCATGAGATGGAATACAGGGGCCAATAACCTGAGACCACATGGGCTGTGAACCTAGGAAAAAACATTACTACCATTCTGATAAAAGAACATAAAAATCAAATGAATCCTAATGACTTCCTGCTGTACTCATATTTTGCTCAGCCATCATCAAAAGCTTTTCTGATGGGAACAAATACAGAGACCCACAATTGAACCATGGGTAAAGAGTATAAAACCTTGGGACACTCAGTTCTAAATGTTATAACATCATCAAATCCATCTTCTCGTTCTCAAAGAGCAATGCATGAGAAAAGGCAGAAATTCTAAGAGCCAGAGTTGATGGATGATGCCAAGGAAATTGTGTCTTCCAGAAATAAGCTCACAGAGACTGGAGCATCAAGAACAGGACCTGTACAATTTCAAGCCAGAAGGGAACCCTGCATGCAGAGGGGAAATTAGAAACAATCTTCCATACCTAACCTAGAGACTATCAATAAATGACAACCACTTACAAAGGAAAAGTAAGTGTTCTCCAGTGGCATTTCACTGGGTATATAAAACTTACTAAAGGGTAGTCCCTATCCTCAGCCAACATAGCCAACATGAAACAAATTCAACGGTGTTATTGTAAATTTTCTGTCTCATATTACTTTATTTTAGCATCTTTTATCTTACTGGTTTTCCTTTTATATTTTGGTTTCTTATTTTGTGTTTCTTTGTTTGTGTGTGTGTGTGTGTGTGTGTGTGTGTGTGTGTATGGATTCTTCTGTATGTGTTTCCATGTGTTTGTTACTTGTCCTTTTTGATGTTTTGGTTTTTATTTTAAAATTCTAGTTTGTTTGATTTTTGCTGGTTTGTTTTCTAAACAAAGAGGAGGAAATGAGGTATGAATTAAATGAAGGGAAATTGGAAGTATTTGACAGGAGATGGGAGAGGGTAAGTCATGGCTAGAATATATGTTATGGCATTTCAATATAAGGGAAACCATAATAAATATTTTAAAACCTAACAATAAATAAATAATTGACCTAACTCTAAACACAATGTCACCCAACAAACAAAAACACAAGCAAATAAACAAATAAGGTTGAATACTAGGGAAATACTTCAGTTAATCATATGTTTGCTGTGCAAATTTTAAAAAGTGTGATAAAATACCATGGCCAAAAAGAACTTACAGAAGAAAGAGCTTATTTTATCTGTATGTTTGTATGTGTTTGTATGTGTTTGTGAGTGCGTATGTGTGAGGCAAGGTCATAAAATCTGTAAGCCTTCCCCTAATTATGTACTTCATCTAGCAAGTACAGACACACACATACATATACTATATAAACACACAGAAAGTACACTGGTTGGCTAGCTGTCATGCACACACGCACACATGCACAATTTTTAAACAGTTAAAATCTGTGTTTACGTAGTCAAATCTAGCATTTAAACTGTGCAACACCATCCTTCTTTTTCTTTTAACATAGCAGAAATTTTACATCATGATACAGTTTTGATTACATCAATTCCATCTATTCAGGAAAATTTTGATATGGGAAATTCAAAGTGGATTAAAAGTAATCGAATAAATAAAATGCTGGGGTTATTTGTAATTAGATACTGATTTGAGAATCTATATACTTAGGAAAGGGGGAAGCAGTTATAAGTCCATACATATGATTAAGGTTGATGGTACGTGATGATTCATGATGGATATCTCTTTCTTTTTCAACCATATTCTATCTTTGACAAAAACCTGACATCAGAGAACAAATGGTTTATTCACAGGGTAGAATAAACCAGGGCACATACGTGGTGGCTGGGAATGAGTCCTACAACATAGAAACCTACAGTTTGGCTCAGGACTCTGAAGTTCACAGCTGGAGTTCAGTGAGTGGGTGACTTGTAGAATAAACCTGCTTCAGAAGGGGGCAAGGAGCCGGAACTGTTGAAAGAGAGCCATGTATAGTGATTCTCCTGACCTCTCACAGGACACACACTCCCTACAGCACATTCTCCAGCTTGTCTGGGAATAGCAACAGCAAACCAAACGTCCAGAGTAGCTGATGAAAACTGGGATTTTGTACTTTTGATATTTTAAAATATAGCTCTGAAGTAGATGGAATATGGACGAGACTCATTAAAGAAGAACCAAGTGGCTAGGCTGAAAGACTAATGCTGAGACTGACAGTAAGTCACATTAAGAGACAAAAATTAATTGCTAGCAATATGGTGAAGTAGAAAATCTGTGCTTTAATTATAAAAAAGTGTAAGAAAGTTCAGGGCGTGAGTCTTGTCAGATTGCTTGAAGCCAATTACTACTAAAAGGGAAATGAGGATGGGTCTTATTGTATCTGTTACACTGGGCCTAATGTATTCAGAATGGAAGTAGCCACAGTGCTGACTCAAGGGGAAGAAAGGCTCAGATGTTGCTCCAGTTCAAAGCACCTGAAACTCCAAAAACATATATGATTGCTCTGTTTTCTTCACTGTTTACCCCTGGAAGCTGACTTGAAACTAGACCCAGGGCTAGTTTCCTGCTGAGTTTGGTCAGAAACCACCATTTGGATCTGCTACTCTTGCATGTCAGGAGACATTACACTGCCCATGTTTTCCAGCTTTATTTTACTTTTTAACATCCTTTTTAAAACAGACCTAAGTTAGCTTTGAAATCTCAGACAGCTGAGGAAGAATTGAATTTCAGAAGCTCCTGCATTCATCTCCTGAGCACTGGCATAGGCATGCACCACCTCACTTAGTTCATTTTGTGCTGTAGACAGAACCCAGGACTTCATGCTTGCCGCATAACCACTCTGCCAACTAAGCTAGACCCCAGCCCCATTTTCCCAGCATTTTAGAGAATTTTTAAAATTATGTTCCTGGATATTGGTTTCCTCACACTCTGTCCCTTGGCATCTTTTTCTTCTTTGTAATTTTAGTTCCAAGGCTCAGATCGCTAACTTCACATCCAATCTACACACATTCTTAAGGTGATCTAATCAAGCTTGAGTTGATTTGATTAAAACTTCAACTGAAGTACTTGAATACACAACTGTCTATCAATCTTCTCGTGACTTTTGCATCAATAATTATTCCTTCATTAACATATTAAAAGCTAATCTCACCCAGTCTCTTGGTGTTCTCTTCTTCATTGCAGACTCTCCCTACTCCTTCCTCACATCTCTAAGACCTGTTTTCATGCTTATCTGTGATTTCCAGTGACAGTGGCAGGTCTCCTTTGCAGCATTCTCCAAACCTGACCCCTATTATATTACTGCACACATACTTATTTCCCATTGATTAGAGTATCTTAAGTATTCATTTACTTGAAACAAATTGTAATATCCCAATTCTTTACAACAGACCCACTTAGAAACCAAACCCCAATGTATATGTGTATCTCCAGAAGACCCAAGGCTAGATCTCCAAACTCATAGCTTGAGACTTCTTTACGCATGCAGGCAGGCCAGTCCCACTGTCAGCCCCTCAAAACTGCCTCTGCTTAGTTTTATACATCACAAAGTAGATAGATATTACATATGATAAAGTATGAAACATAGTACTAAAAATACGATATACAAAGTATTCTATGTCAAGTCAGGTTAAATCTGTGCGAAATAAAGGTTTTGATATGCTTGTTTGATTAACATTCCAAAGCACTGAATAAAGCATCACAATGTAAGACATGTTTCACATAAGTAATAATGCAATTAAAAAAAAAACTTAGGCAATGACCCATATTTCCCAGGCTAGTCTCAGTTTATAGGTAAGGATGTCCTTCACTCAATTCCTAATCTGGCTCCCTCTACAGCACAGGTATTGGAGTTACAACTGATACCACTACACAAGGTAAGTAGGAGTTTTCAGTGGTGCTAATAAGAGTAATCAAACACCTGGTCTGATTTAAAATTCTAATTTGCTAATCTTATTGGTTTCTAAAATTCATGTTTGTATAATGATTGGTACTTTCAACCAGAACCAATAACTTCAATTTCCTATTCTTTAAAATGTTAATTTGTAATAGTTAATAGCAACTAAATTGTTACTAATTTATAGTGTTAATTTACTTGATACCACACTAACAGTAAGTCCAATAACTAAAATTTGAAACCTTGTTAAAGTTAAGATACCGTCCATTCAATTGTGATATTATCAAGTGAAGTAAAACCATTGACAGTAACACTATTCTTACCATTCACTTGAAAGATGTGGGTCTGATGGACATGCTCATAGCCATCGGCATAGCAGGTATAATTGCCCATGTGTACTGTGGTGACCTTGGTGATGTACAAGGACCCATCATCGCCAAAGTCCTAAAAAAGAATATAGATCATAGAGTTGGAAATTTGAGAACTCATTTCTATTCAGGAGCAAAATGAATATATTAAACATTTTTAAAGGATCTTAATTGTCAATGTAAACATGAAGGATGCTGACTTACCTTAAGGTTTCTTTAATATATTCTTTCTTTAAAAGTGAACATTAATTTTAAATCCATGAATTAGCAAAGTATACTGGTATAATTTAATTTTATACTTTGAATTTTAGACGGACAAAGCTCTATCAAGGACTTTTCTTACAACTAAAAATAAATTGCTAATTACATTTTAGTCTGATAATTATCCACCAATTTTTATATCACTTAGAAGTATAAATATAAAGAAAAATACCTATTAAATTAGTATGTTCTCAGTGAAAACATTTATAGTCCTAACCTGAGACATGGTATTTTGTTTTATTTTGTTATTTCTGAGGGACAATGGAGATTAAATCATATCCTCAATCATACTAAGCATGAACTCTGACATAATACTAAACTCTCAGCCAGGATTTAATTTTTAAATTAAAGGTTGTAATCTACTACTGATCATTTGAATAAACAGACATGGCATTTGGTATTCGGAGAACAAAGGCATAACCATTCCTGGGGAAACATATTAAAGCCTCACCTCTGTTTATCACAACAGAGTCCAAGCATTACCCTTGGACCTGCAGGGTACAAGGCAGAAAATCTCCTCTTTATATGTCAGTGGGTGCAGTGGAGAAAACTGTCAAATCTGTTTTTCGGTTCTTTGGAAAAACTGCTCTAATAATCTCCAGAATCTTTATTAAAGCCTGACTGTTTATCCCTTGTGAGATGCCATTTTGTGGGCAATTGGCCCTCTCTTCCTCACACCTTTGTGCTTCTGTGATAACTTTGAATGAGCTTGAACCCGTGCTCCCTGTGAACCCCACTATCTTCACGGACTGGAAGGGAAGGAAAGACTTCAAGCTCCCCAGTGGGGAAAGTTCTCTGTGGGGACATTCTACAGTTATCAAAATCTTATGTTTTCTTGACTTTGCTTTACTTTAACAAAACACAGGTATCCCTCTTTTAAACAATTCTATCCCATAGTCAATTGAGGAAAAATTTGCAAGAATTTTTAACATGATATTTTCTTGAACATAGATATTATTTGAGATAACAGTAGACTGAAGCACACTTTTAAAAGCAAAACTAGAATGGGACTGCCACACACCAACTGACACTTGAGTTTTGACAAAGAAGTCAGAACTATACACACAGTGAAAGAAAGCATCTTCAACAAATGGAGTTAGTCAGTCTAGATAGGTGCATCTTGAGTGCCTATGCATCACCCTGCCCAAAACACAAAATACAATTCCAGATGGATCAGTGAAGCCAATACAAAAGAAGACACACTGAGTCAGAAAGAGGATAAACTGGGGAATAGCCTTGAATTCATTAGCACAGGAAAATGCTTTTCAAACCAAACACTGGGAGCAGAGAAACTAGGAACAAAAGTTAATGAATTGGACCTCATTTGACTTTTTTTGTAGAACTCTCTGTCTCAAGCTTCCTTGGATTGAAGGAAGAGAGCAGCCTCCTCTCTGAGCCTCCCGGAACCTCTACATTCTGTCTGTGTTGAGTTCTTTTAACTTGAAACTGTACTTCTATGGCTGTGAGCCTAGAGTAGAGAGCACTATCTTCCCTAATTTCGTTGAATCAAATGCTTTATTGCTTATCAATTTTCTGGTATAAAACAAGTTTGTGGGAACATTTAGTGGGTTCAGCATACATCTTATGAAACATTTTTTTCTTGGGAGATGCACCATACGCATGCATAGACTCATATCAATTGGAACCTCATGCTCAGATCCCATGATTCAGTCTAAGTCCAACAACTCTGAGTACACTGCTCTCTGTGGGCAGATACTGAACACCATTGTCTATCTTTGTATCCTGCTGTACCATAAAATTCCACTTTACAAGACCCAAGAAATAAATTGAATTTCAATTTGTTTTGTTCAATCCTTTACACAACGATAATATTGCAGATATCCCAGAAAAGATGACATGAAATGAGATGTAATAAAATCATTTACTGGTCCCTGTTCCTGTGCTGAGGAAATCTATTCAGAGGAGTGAGTGTGTGCCCAACAGGCCTGAAGGTCCTGGGAAGGGAGTGCAGGACACCTACAGCTACTGCTGCAGGGACTTCTTTGTCCCACAAGACCCTGCCCCCCCCAAGTTCACCCTTTTGTCTGCGGAGGTCCTTGGCCAACCAGAAGTCCCTGTTCCTGTGTGGAGGAGATCAGTTCAGAGGAGTGAGTGTGTGCCTGCCAGGCTGGAAGGTCCCGGGAAGGGAGTGCAGGGTACCTCCAGCTCCTGCTGCAGGGGCTTCTTTGTTCCACAAGACCCTGCCTTCCCCAAGCCTGCCCTATTGTCTGCAAGGTCATTGGCCCAGGAACAGATAGTGCTCCTGCACTGAGGAAATCCAGCCAGAGGGCACTCCTTTCCATCCTTGGGGTCCTTAGTCCATCAGCACAACCGGCTTCAGTGCCGAGGAGCCCTAAGAGAGGGCAGACCAAGAAAATTCCCCAAGTACACAGTCAGTCACAGCAAAGATTGGATCAAGAGGCCAAGACTCTCCTGGCTGCATTTGAAGAAAGAGATGGGCAGGTGCCAATGAAAGAATTCCTCCAACAACATGAAAAACATCAGGACAACACCAGAATCCAGTGATCACGCAACAAGAAGACTTGAACACCCTATTCCAGAAGAAGTAGAAGAAATTGACTTTAAATGTAACATTATGAAAATAATAGAAGCCCTTAAACAGGATGTGAAAAACACCTTTAAAGAAATGGAGAAGACAAACAAGAAGGTAGAAGGAATGAGTTAAGCTCTCAAAGATACCCAAGAAAACCAAGAAAAAGCAATCAAACAGGTAATGGAAACAGTTCAAGAATTGAAAAATGAAAAGGAGGTAATGAAGAAAACACAAACCAAGGGAAGGCTGGATATGGAAAATCTGGGTAAACGAACAGGAACTACAGAGACAAGTATAACCAACAGAATTTAAGAGATAGAAGAAAGAATCTCAGATGCTGAAGATACTATAGAGGAAATAAACTCATTGATTAAAGAAAACAACAGCTCAAACAAATTCTTAACACAAAACATCCAGGAAATCTGGGACACCATTAAAAGACCAAACCTAAGAATAATAGGGGTAGAAGAAGGAGAAGAATTAGAGTTCAAAGGCCCAGAAAATATATTCAACAAAATTATAGAAGAAAACTTTCCCAACCTAAAGAAGGATATTCCTCTGAAGGTACAAGAAGCATACAAAACACCAAATAGACTGGATCAAAAAAAAATCCCCTCGCCATATAATAATCAAAACACAAAACATACAGAATAAAGAAAGAATATTAAGAGCTGCAAAGGAAAAAGTACAAGTATACAGGGAAACCTATTAGAATTACACCTGACTTCTCAATGGAAACCATGAAAGCCAGAAGGTCTTGGATAGATGTGCTGCAGACACTAAGAGACCATGGATGCAAGCCTAGACTACTATACCCAGCAAAGCTTGCATTCACCATCGATGGAGAAAACAAGATATTCCAGGACAAAAACATATTTAAACAATATGTAGCCACAAACTCAGCCTTACAGAAAGTACTAGAAGGAAAATAACAAACCAAGGGAGCCAACAACACCCATAATAACACAGGCATCTGACAACCCTCCACCAGCACAACTCAAAGAAGGGAATCACACAAACACTTCTACCAAAAAAAATAAATAAATAACTGGAGTTAACAACCACTAGTCATTAATATCACTTAAGATCAATGGACTGAATTCACCTATAAAAAGGCACAGGTTAAGAGAATGGTTACGAAAACAGGATCCAACATTCTGCTGTTTACAGGAAACACACCTCAACCTCAAAGACAGACACTTCCTCAGAGTAAAGGGTTGGGAAACAGTTTTCCAATCAAATGGACCTAAGAAACAAGCGGTTGTGGCTATACTAATATCGAACAAAACCGACTTCAAACTAAAATCAATCAGAAGAGATGGAGAAGGACACTTTATACTCATAACAGGAACAATTCATCAGGAGGAAGTCTCAATCCTGAATATCTACGCCCCTAATATAAAAGCACACACATATGTGAAAGAAACATTACTAGATCTCAAAGCACATATCAAACCCCACACTCTAATAGTAGGAGATTTCAACACTCCTCTCTTACCAATGGACAGGTCAACCAGACAGAAACTTAACAGAGAAATAAGAGAACTAACAGATGTAATGAACCAAATGGACTTAACAGACATCAATAGAACATTCCGCCCAAGCAGAAAAGAATATACCTTCTTCTCAGCATCTCATGGAACTTTCTCGAAAATTGATTACATAATCAGCAACAAAGCAAACATTCACAGTAACCACCTGTCTTATCAGATCACCATGGAATAAAGTTAGAATTCAACAACAATTCTACCCCCAGAAAGCCTACAAACTCATGGACACTGAACAGTCAACTACTGAACCACCCCTGGGTCAAGGAAGAAATAAAGAAATCAAAGTCTTCCTTGAATTCAACGAAAATAAAGACACAACATACACGAACCTATGGGACACTATGAAAGCAGTGCTAGGAGGAAAGTTCATAGCACTAAGTGGCCACATAAAGAAAACAGAGAAAGCACACGTTAGAGACTTAACAGCACAGCTGAAAGCGCTAGAAAAAAGAAGCAGACTCACCCAGGAGGAGTAGAAGGCTGGAAATAATCAAACTGAGGGCTGAAATCAACAAAATAGAAACACAGAAAACAATCCAAAGAATCAATGAAACAAAGAGCTGGTTTTTTGAGAAAATCAACAAGATTGGCAAACACCTATCCAAACTAATTAAACAGCAGAGAGAGAACACACAAATTATCAAGATCAGAAATGAAAAGGGGGACATAACCATAGACACAGAGGAAATTCAGAGACTCAATAGATCTTACTACAAAAGCCTGTACACCACAAAATTGGAAAATGTAAAAGAAATGGACATTTTTAAAGATAAGTACCATATACCAAAATTAAATCAAGACCAGGTGAAAAACTTAAATAGACCTATAAGTCGTGAGGGAATAGAAGCTGTCATCAAAAATCTCCCTACCAAAAAAAGCCCAGGACCAGATGGTTTTAATGCAGAATTCTATTTGAACTTCCAAGAAGAGCTCATACCTATACTCCTTAATGTGTTTCACAAAATAGAAACAGAAGAGTCATTGCCAAACTCCTTTTATGAAACTACATTTACCCTGATACCAAAACCACAAAAAGACTCAACTAAGAAAGAGAATTACAGACCAATCTCACTCATGAACATTAACGCAAAAATTCTCAATAAATTCTCAATAAACCGGCAAAGTGAATCCAACAACACATCAAAAAATTATCCATTATGATCAAGTAGGCTTCATCCCAGAGATGCTGGGCTGGTTCAACATACGGAAATCTATCAATGTAATCCGTCATATAAATAAACTGAAAGAAAAAAAATATGATCATTTCATTAGATGCTGAAAAAGCATTTGACAAAATTCAGCCCCCCTTTATGATAAAGGTCTTGGAGAGATTAGGGATACAAGGTTCATACCTAAATATAATAAAAGCAATATACAACAAGCCGACAGCTAACATCAAATTAAATGGAGAGAAACTTGAAGCCTTTCCACTAAAATCAGGAAAAAGACAAGGGTGGGAAACCCAAGGCCCTCTCGCCTCCATCCAGGCCTAGGAAGGTGTGAATCCAAACTGACTAGGATCCCCAAAAGCCAGTACATGCAGTAGAATCAAATCCCAGTGCTATTATCATTGGCTTCTCAGTCAGTCCCCATTGTCAGTCATATTCAGAGAGTCTGTTTCGATCACATGCTCGTTCAGTCCCAGTCCAGCTGGCCTTGGTGAACTCCCACTAGATCGGGCACACCATCTCAATGGGTGGACGAATGGGCAGGGTAACCTGCCCTCTCTTAGGACTGGAGGGGAAAAGGAGAGGGGGAGTGAGGAAGTGGGAGGGAAATGGGAGGAGCAGAGGAGGGGGAAATTTTGAATGGTACTATTTATAATGCAATAATAAAAAATTAAATGTGGAAAAAATTAAAAATTATATTTACTGAAAAAAAAGACAAGGGTGTCCACTTTGTCCATATCTCTTCAACATAGTGCTTGAAGTTCTAGCAATAGCAATAGGACAACATAAGGAGATCAAGAGGATTTGAATTGGAAGGGAGGAAGTAAAACATTCGTTATTTGCAGATGATATGATAGTGTACATAAGCAACCCCAAAAACTCTACCAAAGAACACCTACAGCTGATAAACACCTTCAGTAATGTGGCAGGATACAAGGTAAACTCCAAAAAAATTGGTAGCCCTCCTATACACAAAGAATAAAGAAGCAGAGAGGGAAATCAAAGAAACATCACCTTTCATGATAACCACAAATAGCATAAAGTATCTTGGGGTAACTCTAATCAAGGAAGTGAAAGATCTATTTGACAAGAACTTTAAGTCTTTGAAGAAAGAAATTGAAGAGGATATCAGAAAATGGAAGGATCTCCCACGCTCTTGGATTGGTAGGATAGTTGATAGTAAAAATGGCAATTCTACCAAAAGCAATCTATAGGTTCAATGCAATCCCCACCAAAATCCCAACAAAATTCTTCACAGACCTTGAGAGAACAATAATCAACTTTATATGGAAAAACAAAACCCCAGGATAGCCAAAACAATCCTATACAATAAAAGCACTTCTGGAGGCATTACCATCCCTGACTTCAAACTTTATTACAGAGCTACAGTAATGAAAACAGCTTGGTATTGGCATAAAAACAGAGATGTTGACCAATGGAATTGAAGACCCGGATATTAACCCACAAACCTATTAACACCTCATATTTGACAAAGAAGCTAAAAGTATACAATGGAAGAAAGAAAGCATCTTTAACAAATGGTGCTGGCATAACTGGATGTCAAACTGTAGAAGAATGAAAATAGATCCATATCTATCACCATGCAAAAAACTCAAGTCCAAATGGATTAAAGACCTCAATATAAATTCAACCACACTGAACCTGATATAAGAGAAAGTGGGAAGTAGCCTGCAATACATGGGCACAGGAGACTACTTCCTGTGTATAACACCAGTAGCACAGACAATAAAAGCAACAATGAATAAATGGGACCTCCTGAAACTGAGAAGCTTCTGTAAAGCAAAGGACACAGTCAGTAAGACAAAAAGGCATCCTACTGAATGGGAGAAGATCTTCACCAACCCCCCATCAGTCAAAGGTCTGATCTCCAAAATAAAGATCTCAAGAAACTAGACATTACAATTCTAAATAACCCAATTAAAAAATGGGGTAATGATCGGAACAGAGAATTCTCAACAGAAGAAGTTCGAATGGCCAAAAGATACTTAAGGTCATGTTCAACTTCCTTGGCGATCAGGGAAATGCAAATCAAAACAACTCTTACACCTGTCAGAATGGCTAAAATCAAAAACACCAAGGATAGCCTATGCTGGAGAGGATGTGGAGAAAAGGGAACACTCATCCACTGCTGGTGGGAATGCAAACTTGTGCAACCATTTTGGAAATCAGTGTGGCAGTTTCTCAGGAAATTGGGAATCAACTTACCTCAGGATCCAGCAATACCACTCTTGGGAATATACCCAAGAGATGCCCAATCATACTACAAAAGCATTGGTTCAACTATGTTCATAGTAGCATTATTTGTAATAGCCAGAACCTGGAAACAACCTAGGTGCTCCTCAATGGAAGAATGGATCAACAAAGTGTGGAATATATACACATTAGAATACTACTCAGCGGTAAAAATCAATGACATCTTGAATTTTGCATGCAAATGGATGGAAATAGAAAACATTATCCTTAGTGAGATAACCCAGACCCAAAAATGATGAATATGGTATATACTCAGTCATTAGTGGACTCTACCCATAAACAAAGGACATTAAACCTATAGTTCACAACCCTAGAGAACCCAAATAGCAAGGTGAACCCAAAGAAAAACATATATAGATCCTCCTGGAAATTGGAAGCAAACAAGATAGCTGGGCAAAAGTTGGGAGCAAGGGGGTTGGGGTAGGGGTGAGGGTGGGGTTGGAGGAAGGGGAGGGGGGAAGGAGACGGGAGAAGGGAAGGACTGGGGAAAGCTTGGGGGAGGAGGAGGGTAAAGATGGAGAAAGGGCAGATATTGGAGCAGGGAAGAAGATATCTACATTAAGGGAGCCATTTTAGGTTGGGCAAGTGACTTGGCTCTAGAGGGGATCCCAGGTGTCCACGGGGATATTCCCAGCTAGGTCCTTGGGCAGCAGAGGAGAGGGTGCCTGAACTGGCCTTGTCCCATAGTCACACTGATGAATATCTTGAATATCCCCTTAGAAATTTCGTCCGATGGATGGAGATAGAGACAGAGACCTACAGCCACATCAGAGCAATGGACTGAGCTCCCAAGGTCCAGCTGAAGAGCAGAAGGAAGGAGGGAGAAGATGAGCAAGGAAGTCAGGACCGTGAGGGGTTGGTCCACCCACTAAGACAGTGTACCTGATCTAATGGGAGCTCACCACATCCAGCTGGACCGGGAGTGAATGAGTATGTGATCAAATCGGACTCTCTAAATGTGGCTGCCAATGGGGACGGACTGAGAAGCCATTGATAATAGCACTGGGACCTGTGTCTTCTGCATGTACTGGCTTTTTGGATACACACCTTCCGGGATGGAGGGGGGAGGGCCTTGGACTTCCCACAGAGCAGGGTACCCTGCCCTCTCTTAAGGATGGAGTGGGAGGGAGGAGGGTTAGTGGGGGAGCGGGAGGGGAATGGGAGAAGGGGAAAAAGGGTCAATTTTTGAATGGAAAAATAAAAAATTTAAAAAAAAATACTAAATACCTAAAAATAAATAAGTAAATAAACAAATAAATAAATTGAATGTCATGAAACTGAAAAGTCTTCTGTAAGGTAAAGGACACCGTAATTTAGATAAATAGATATGATACGTAAAGAATGTTTACCAATTACATATTCAATATTGGATTATTATCTAAAAAATACACAACTAAAAAAACTGGACATCAGGAAAACAATTAACCTAATAAAAATGGGTACAGAACTAAGCAGATAGTTCACAAAAATGATATATAAATCTGTGAGAAACTTTTAAAGAAATGTTCAGCATCTTTAGTAATCAGGAAAATACAAATAAATAGTACTTTGGTATTTTAGCTTATATCACTCAGAATGCCAAGATCAATTTAATAAAAAATCACAAGTCATGATGGAGAGGATGTGGGGAAAGAGGAACATTCATCTATTTCTGGTGGGACTAAAATCCTCTACTGTAACATTTCCTCAGGAAGCTAGGATGAGCTCTACCTCAAGATCTAGATGTAACACTCTGGGACAGATCCCTAAAGGATGTTACATGTTTCTAGGGAAATCCTTGTTTGTCCATCTTCCTTGATGCTCTATTCATAACAGCTAGAAATTGAAAACAGCCTAAATGTTCATTGGCGAACGAACGGATATAGAAAAAAAATCATTCTTAGTGAGTCAATAGACTCAAAAAAGACAAATACAATATTGATACTCTTATATGTAGATGTTTGCTTTTCAGCCTTTGATAAGCAGGCTACAATCCATATGACTACAGAGTTTATGTATTGAGTAAATGACTAGTGTGAAGAGTGTGATTTCCTAAGGAAGGGGAAATATAGTTATGGAGGGGAAGAGGTCATTCTGGAATGAGAGGAGTAAGCATGCAGTGGAGGGAAGCAAGTATAAGGGAAGGAATCCAGGGAGGGGTAAAGGTGACACAGAAGTTATGGGAGTAGTCAACCAATGATGCGTTCAGTTTGAGAAACATACCATACAAAGAAGCCCACCCATGACACTGCCTAGAAGGCCAGGATGGAGAGGTTGGACAGCCCAGAGACCAAGAATAGAGCCAAACATTACTGGGAACTAGCAACTGATGGAAACAGATGCACAGACCTACAGCCAAATATTAGGAAGCACTTGGAAATTCCATGGAAAGGGGAGGAAGGATTACGGGGGCCAGAGGAGTCAAGGACATGATAAGAAAACCTGAAGAATCAGCTAACTTGATTTATAGAGGCTCACATAGACTACCGCCAACCAGAGAGCTTTATGGGACTGACGTAGGCCCTCTGCATGCCTGCCATACTTGTGTAGCTTGGTCTTCTTGTGGGATTCCTAAGAGTGGAAACAGGGGCTGTCTTTGATTTTATTGCCTGCTTTTGGGAGCACTCCCTCTTACTAGGCTGCCTTGTCCAGACTTAATAGGAGAGGAAGTGCTTACTCTAACTGAAATCTGATGTTCCATAACTTGCTGATATACATGGAAAGCCTGCACTTTTTTAAGAGAAAAAAAGGAGGAGTGGGTGGTGAAGGAGTAGCAGAGGAAGAGGAGATTAGGGAAAGGAAACTGTGATCAGGCTGGAAAAATTAATATGATGATGATGAATATGATAATAATAATAATAATAATAATAATAGAAGAAAAAGAAGAAGAAGAAGAAGAAGAAGAAGAAGAAGAAGAAGAAGAAGAAGAAGAAGAAGAAGAAGAAGAAGAAGAAGAAGAAGAAGAAGAATCCTGACTATTATCTTTCTCTTCCAGCTGGGTAAAGTGATTGTTGTCCCTCACATTAGCTCTCACCACTGTGATCCCACAAAGAAGTCCTCAACAAAAGGAAGATGAGGTCACTGTAATGCCCTTGAATTGTCAAAACTATGAGCCCTTTCGTTGAAGATTGTCTCAATAGATATTTTATTGTAGTGACAGCAAATGAACTAATGGACTAATGCACTTTTCAGAAATTGTTTACTTATTCACTTATTCCCTTTTAATTTTATCATTAGTACCTTCATGTTGATCTTCAATTTTCTAATGTGTTGCTCAAGTTTTAATTCATACACAGTATTTCTGAATGTAACCTGGCGACTCACCATTACCTCTTTTTGTAAAAATGTCATTAACTGTGTCAACACCATATATACAAAGAATACTTTCCCTTTAAATTTTGATTTTTAGAAATCATTGTGTCTTTAAAATCTTATGGAGCCCAGTGACATTCCAATATTTTTATAACCGTGTCCAAAAGTATTTCTGGTATAGGAAATAATAGAAGAATGAAAGAGGTTGAGAATCAGGAACAGAAGGGGAAATAGTCAAGATGAGGATAAACAAATTACACATTGGCAAAAATACTAGAACACTTTCATAAGTACAAAAAAGGACCAATACCTTCCCACCATATCATATAATATTATTCATGTATCATTTCTACAACTTCCTGTAACTGATGCTGTTACAGAGGAAGTCTCATGAATTCTACTGTTGCAGGGGAACTTGGAGTTCCAGCCAAAAGACCATGTTTAAACTCCCTGCTAATACAGTCTACATTAGAAATGTGGCTTCAAACAACAGAAGTACAGGATGACAAATAAGAGAGACAAATAACAGATACAAAGACTAGTTTAAGGGAATGGTACTCAGGTAGTTGACTTTTACAGGGTTAATAGGAGATAAAGTTTTATACACATGTAATGAGAAACATCAGAGCTGAAACATTTGCAGAATAAGAAAGAACAGGAAACAATTACTGATCATATTTCTGGTGGAGACAAAGTAGACATGTATATGGGATGCTCATATTCAATTCATTACAAAGATGTTAACTCACAGAAACCAGATCAGAGCAAATATGTTCTTCCATAGGACAAAAGAACTTAAAATAACAAGGGAGATAGAGGATATACCTGATGTTTATGATCATGTTTACATATACATATATTAAACTCTATGTGACTTTTCAAAGTGCAGTCCCACATTATTTTCTGGAATTACATTTTCAAATTTATTTCTGAACTTCTCTAAATCTTGCTATGGACAAGTGTTTCTTGATGTATATATCTACCTGCAGAGCATTAACTCTCTCTCTCTCTCTCTCTCTCTCTCTCTCTCTCTCTCTCTTTTCTAAATATCTTTCCAGCTTTATGAGGCTGCAGAAGCATAGTTTTAAAGGCATATGATCAATTTTCCATTATTATGTAGAAAATGTATACTTACAGTGTCATATTGCAATCTCTGTTAATCTATAAAGTACAAATTAGCTTAAAATTTAACTATTTAAATTTAATGCTTTAATTAAAAAAATCTCCTTCCTAAATCAAAATATACTTGAGGCCTTCTGTGTGTCTCTGTTCATGCCTTCTCTTTTAATTTTTCTAAATACAACCAAAGATCTTATATCCATGGGCTTTTTCAATACATAACTGTACAAAAACATTCATTGAAAAGATTTTTCTAATAATGCAAACTCTAATATCAAATTGCACTTTGAATAAAGTAAGGATCCTCTCAACACACCTAAAGACCACCTCAAATGTTTGCTGGGCACTTTAGTATCTCAAGTACTATGCTGTATTTTATTTTTAAATATAGAGATCATCTTCTGCTTAACCCTTTCAAGAAGGCAGTGTCATTAGTTTCATTTTACAAATGAAAAGGTTGAAATACGATGCTGTGTAACATTGTGGAATTCTTCAAACTGGGTTCTATAATTTTTATCATGCTTTCTCCTCTTGATAGCCTCCATTAATTCTAGCTTCAACTTAATATTACCTATTGTTATTTTACTTAGACATCAGAACTATTCTTTACCTTCTTCTGAGTGTCACATCTCTAATCTTTTAAACTACTACATTCTCCATACTTTTCTAATCTAAGCAGTTCTCCTGAACTCTGTGATTTTATTGCTCAGTCATGGTTGAGAGCTATGGTCTGAGATCAGGCACTCGGGATTCAGGAACAAAATACGTCCTCATTCTGAATTCCATTAGAGCTTCATAGCCTGCCAGCCAATAGACCCTCCGTAAGTAGATTAAATCTTCTGTGCCCCTTCCAAATTATAAAGTAGCCTTAAGCATGGATGTCTGGGAAGAGCTTATGGAAAAAAATTCCAGATCATGTATTCTGTTGAGATTATCGCTCATATTCATTTCAAAGCAATGCAAGCAGAGAAGAACATATGTAGTGCACTTTCAAACTTAAGAGAATTCTTTTGGCGGCTCCCCACTGACTACAGTTAATCAAATAAGAGTAACATCAAAACATTTAACAGTCAGTGGATTATCAGCACTGATAAGAGCCTACAAGAAAAAGGTGTTCCAGTGTCATTATTCAGAACATAAAAGCTGCATTTTTGGCCTATATTTCTTCACAAGCATTGTTCAGCTAGTTATATATAGTTAAAGAGATAAACCCAATCTATTGAAAAATAGTTTCTAAATTTAAATTCAATTTTATTTTTATATTATTATAGGAGCTTTTAGTAGTGAAGATTTAGCATCTGTTAAAATGTTTTAAGATTTCTAATATTATATATAATATTATTATATAGCATATCTGAGGGAGAATCAAGGAGTATATAAGAGTGTTTAGATGGGGAAGGGAAGAGAAAAGCGTAATTATATTATAGTCTCAAAAAATGAGAAAATATGTACTAATGAATAATCAATATCTGTTTTTCAATATTTGTTTCTGCATTATTTAGTCATCCCTGGTTCTTAATCATGAGCACTGATGCTGCTCACTTCACAGTCGGCGTGCAATTTGGTGATTCAAAGAGAGACAGTGCTCAGTGAGCATGCAAATGAATTAATCAATACAGTCATTATAATTATTGTGTTTTAGCTCCTACTCAATTACTTGGAAAAATATTAGTAACAAATAACACTTTAAAAACCATGTAGTTAGCAATTCAATTTGATTTTCATTTCTGAAGACGTGAGATACCATTAACTGTGGTTATTTAGATTTTCCAGAATTTCTTATACAAAAGTTTTGAGGATGTTTCTGTCACTATATGTATTATCATGTAAGCTATACTACAATATACTATTTTTAAAATCAGATAATGCATAAATACACATATTATTTCATTGAATTATATGTCAATATTTTAAGTTAGAGATTATAAAAATTCAGTTCCATCTCATGGCTCATGTACTTACTTTTCCAGATTAAATCAGTTTAAGTAGTCATGAAAAGTACGATTTTCTAAGCTAGTAAAGAATCGTGGTAGAAAGCAGGAGACTGGGGGTTGAGAGATAAAGAACTTAATTCCTCATTACACAGAAAACAGTGAAAACCTCAAGCTAGGTCACTGCCTAGCAGCCTAGCTGAATAAACAGGAAGACACTGTTTTTCCTTAGATGCTTTGTCTAGAATGAGTAAACAGTCTTTGGTTTTTCAAGACAGTGTTTCGCTGTAGTTTTAGAGCCTGTCCTGGAACTAGCTCTTGTAGACCATGCTGGCCTCGAACTCACAGAGATCTGCCTGCCTCTGCCTCTCAAGTGCTGGTATTAAAGGCGTGTGCCACAACCGCCCTACTGAACAAATACTTTGAAGTGTCTCTAATGAGGAGTTAAGGAATTGCAGCAGAGCTCTTGAGAAAATGCTCTCCCAAAACCTTCTTTTTGTCGCAGTAGCTGCTGAGAAGCAATTATCTCTGGGATTGAAACACACCACCCTACAGGGAATCTCCTTAAACCTGAAAATAGTCAAGAAGTTCCTGAAACTGAGCAGATTCACTAGGCGCACCTCTTCCAAGTGTGAAAAATAAAACTGTTGAGCGTTTCTTACAGACAAGTCAAGCTGCTAAGAAGACTCTGAGACCAGACCAGCTCCCAGGGAGAAGCACGAACCAGCCAGCCAAGCTGACTACAAGAGGTTTAGACCAACTGAGTCACTTAAAAAGAACACTTTCTGACTTTTTTGAGCTGCCTGCAGGCTGCGCAGTGTGCTCTAGATTCCTAACTTCTGTAAGCTTCACCCATGGTTAGGTGGGCATGGTGATACAGTTGGTTATGAGTCATTCCTTCTCCTGTAAATAACCCTTTGCCTATATTCCTGTAAGTAATCCCAGTAAAATTCATTGGTTCACCAAGTAGGGCTTCGGTAGCATTTGTATTTTGGTCTGTTATGGGCTCCTGACGCACTAGCTCAATTGTATACACACACACATACTTTTAATTATATAATTATATGTATGTGTGTGTGTGTGTATATATATATATATATTGCTCTGAGAGAAGTACACTGTTCATTTTAGCATATAAACTGTACAATATATATATGCAGCAGAAGATTTTAATTTCAATAGTGAAAATTTGAGCTTGCTACACACTTTACTGCTGAAATATATACTGACTTTCTGAAATTTCTTGCAGTGAAAACCAGATATGATGAGATTTTAAGGATATGAATTTAATTTGGGGAGAAAGTTTAGAAATTAAAATGCCTGCCATGCAAGCAAGCAGACCAGAGTTCTGTCTTCAGAATTCAAGCAAGTGCTTGCTCATAGACACAGCTGTGATTCCAACTTAGAATGTCAGAATTGGGGGCAAGCTGGCCGGTGATACCAGCTGTATTGTCCACATCTAGTCTGATTAGGAGAGCTTACTTCAGATAATATGGTGGAAGACCAATGAGACATGATTTGTGAAATCAACTTCAAGTCTCTTCATACCTATACACATCCATGTTCCTGCATAGACATGTGTATCCACAAGCATGAGAAAAAAGAATGCATGAGCATATATGTATCTCGTGTACATACACATGAAAAGATGGAAAATAAGTAATGAACACTATCCTCTCTTTCAGACTATATTTATACAGTTAACATTACACAACTGTAAAACATATTCTGTATAAATGAAAACAAAATGTTCTGTAATCACAACACTATAGTACAGTAATTTATGCTAGATGCATAAATAAAGGTATCTTAGGTGTAGTGCATAATATCAAAAACTCATTGCATTCATTTCAGTCCAGCCTATGCTAAAACTCTTAAAAACTATTTTTACCCAATTACAACTCATTGTTATTTAAATCTGGGTGCCCAGATGTAGATGTCTAACTGATGTGAATAAACACAACCCAGATCGCTACTAGTCAGAGCCACTCCCAACAAGGAAGTGGGGCAGCCCCTTAGTGCAGAGAGTCTCCTCCACTCAAGGAAACCCCACAAGACATCCAGCAAAGACAAACAGAAATGGAAACCCGCTTGTTGCTGGGAATTTCTTTCAGTAGTGAAAAGGAGAACCTGCTGGTCCAGTAATAAGTAAGTTTATACACTAAATCCATTTCATCTAAAATGTGTTTTATTTATTCTTTAGTTCTGTAAAAAACATTTCTGTATCATGGTTTATCAATGGTAAATTCAGGTAGTTCAATTGCAGTTAAATTAGGAATACCATGAAGATTGTAGAGTATACCAATTCAATGGCACACATGAAATGATGAAATTTCAGGCTTCTGGACTAAGAAACTCATTAAGTAGTAGAAAAAAATGAGACTGGAATTGGCAATGAAATAGGATCAAGGATTATGAGATGTATAAAATTATTGTCAATACTTTTATCTGAAATATCATCTATAAAATAGGAATATTTGTGCTAACTAACCATAATACGGAATGATTTAGTGACATGAAAATCCTACAAATGTCTTCCTATCACTCCCAATGTAATATAGATGAATTATTTTATATCTATAATTACAAATCATCTTATTATTACACTTTAAAATATATAGTCATTAGCATTCAAAGAGCTTGACAGTAGATAGGGGCTAGAGACCTCTGCAGTCTGCTTTGTTTCTCTGTACATAATCCTTAGGTTCTGTATTTCTGTTTTTTCTGCCTTAGTCTTTTAAGTGCTGGGATTGTGCATTTACACATCCATGACTAATAACAGATTTTCAACCAAGCCTGATTGGTATTTCTTGTGAAACAAAAAACAAAGCTACAAGATTTCTTGGCTAGTAGATCTAATAGATTAAAATTCACTAAGGTACACAGTGTACTTCCTACAAGACTTACCATGATGGTCTAATCCTATCATAAATAATCAGGGGACCTTGACACTGCTGATAGAAAAGGAAAAAGAGTCATAAGGTAGGAAATCCGAATGTGGGTTAAAGAGGGGTATTGTAAGCAGAATTACTATATCTAAAAAGGATATTTAAAATCCTATATTTCCATTGAAGATATTATTTACATACATATCTCTTTCTCTTCAACAAATTAAATTGACAATAAGATTGAATTATCCATATTAGAACAAATAACTTTTAAAATCATATGGTACTGGGTACTGGTATATTTAAATTTATACTGCTTGTGTACACACTATTATTCTACTTCTGAAAACACACAATAATAAACACAACCAAAGCTTGAATTCATCTTGTGCAAAACCTTGTTCATGAAACCATCATGATATGAACAAATCCTTTATAGATAAAATGTATGGGAGTTTTTTAAAATATTCTTTTTGATCTTATTTAAGAATCACTACTACTATTGTTTTGTTGCTTATAATATAAGCTGTATAATACTTCTATCAGAATGTCAGTGAGTATTCTTTTATGTGTAGGTTGCTTCCTCTAGCTGGGCTAGTTGTGATGTCTGTAGAGAGGATAAAGTAGGACAGTAGTAAAACTTTCTAAGATTGATTGGAATATATATTGATATTGGAATATATATTGATAGTTGAGAACAATTCCATGAACCTTTCATCTTTGTCAAAGAGAGTACGTCAAAACTCCCCCATCTACAAAAATTACTTATTTTTCTTCACCGGAATACTTCACATTTTCTTCTTCTTAATTCCTTCAAAATGGCGTTTTTCTCCAGTATCTTTATCAGCTACCTAATATGTTCTCTTCTCTCCACACGAATTGTCAGTTTTCCCGTAGTGACAAAGCTAAGCTGCCCCTGAGCCTCCATATATCTATTGTTCTGCGTCTCAGTGTCAATATTGCCTACATCTGTTGCAAACATCTGTCTTGAAATAATAGTTTGTATATCCTTGCTGATATTTTCCATTATTGTATATTTAAATCTGAACTTATGTTATTTTGTTTTTTTTAGCTAAGGCTCTTATTTAATTTACACTGGAGAAGAGACATAAGGATCAATCAGGAGATTCAAAATCGTTTGAGTCATCTGCACCTTGCTGCAATGAGGACTTAAAATCTTCTATGTTGATATTTTCACCAAGGAATGATCACTTCTTTAGCTTAGCAATAAATCCATTATGGTTGCCAGCTGTAAACAACAAAATGTATTGGCTCATTAAGAACACATGCCAAGAGCTTCCTGTTGTGATATCATCCTTTCCAAACTTAGACGTCGTTGTATCATGGACAGAGGGTTAAAGCAGATGGGGAAAAATGTAAACAGACAAAATTTACGAGACTAGCTCACACCCATTTCTGCCCTAATACTGCTTTCAATTGACACAGCATTTTTTTTTTGGAATATTTAATTAAACGTTGATTCTTAAATTCCATTCCTAGGCCTTCTTTAGTTCTCCACCTGGGAGACAATCCTGTCTGACCTTTATGTGTTCCATTGTGGGTTGCTCTGTATGAAGGAGACAACAGAACTTTCCACTCCTACAGGGAATACAAACTGTAGAATTTTGGGTTTGAGAGTAATTTGAGTTAATCAGACTATCTGCATTTTTAAGAAAACTGCTCACTTCTCAAAGGAAGCACATAATTATTCTTATTATCTAGTGTGGACATTAAAAATGAGCATATTTCTAAGAAAGAACATACATCTAGAGTATGTTAAAACTATAATTACAATCTAATGTCCATTAAATACACAAAGAAGGGAATGTGATTAAACTCCGGGAAAAAGAAGACAAACCATAAGTCACTATCAGTAGAAAACAAGACAGTAGATGATGTACATATTTCTGTAAGTAAAGTGGAATATTAGAAAAATACGGACATAAAGAGATGATACATAATTCAAATTAAAATATGTGTAAATTATAAATTTGAACAGTCATTAAATGAAACATCTCTGAGACAGAAAATGTTGGTCATAACTTAAGGAAATGTTTACCTGGAGGCAAATAGAAATCATAACTCAAATTATTTTCACAAAGATAAAATTCAAAAGGAAATCAAGAGTGCTCTAGCTAGACCAGAGGAAAATAGCAGTACTGAATAAAAGTAATTGAAGTGATAAGGGAGTAATCAAGAAAATATAAATAGAAAAAGTAACCATTAACTTCAAATTTGAATGACGGCTTTAGATTAAGGGTCAAGAAAATTCACACAATTTAAATTGAACAAGCGTGTCTGAGAGGTAACCACAGAAGTTTTCTGCTTTGGCAGCAGGTCAATGGCCTGAACTCAAGCACATGATAATGACCCTGCCTCTACTTTCCAAATACTGGGAGAACGGGTCTGTGGCATCATGCAGGCTAAGAAACTGAGAGATCATAATAGCTTCTACTATAACTTCTCAAAAATGACTTCTTCCATCCATGTGTTTATAATTACACTGCTCTTCCACAAAATATATTCAGATTGAGAAGTTTCAAAGGTGAATCTTCAGAATTAATAAACTTTAATTATATATTGTTTTCATAAAGGAGAAGAAGAGGGGCTGGCTCAGAAAATATACATGAGGCTCAGAAAATACTAACAATATAACATGACTAAAGGCTGGAGAGATTGAGCAATGGGTAATGCATGAAGCCCTAAATTTGAATCCCAGGAACTAGAATATCTGGGCATGGTATCCTCCAGGTGTCTGTAATCCGGTACTCCTGAAGTGGAATGGGAGGCAGGAAAATCAAAAGGTTTCTGGCTAGCTTGGTATGTGTGGTGACAAACAATGAAAGACTTTGTCTCAATACAGAAGACAGTACTGATGCCTGATAATTTTCTCTGACCGTCATGTGTGTGCCATGGTAGCTGTGCACCTGCACTCACACACATGAACATTTTCACAGTCTCAGACATAAGTATTATACATACAAAAAATTAAAAATACTGAGCATTCACTAAAATAGAAAAACGTTGAGTTTTTAGTCATGAATACAGGCAATAAGCTAAGGATAATATGCTTTGATCAAGTATGGTTATAGTAGCAGTGCAAAACGACTTGATAACTTGTAAATCAAGTGCTATAATTTATGATGCTACATCATAGCCACTTAGTTAATGGCCCAAATTCTATGTAATTTTCTATTCTTGCTGATGGAACCATTGTCTACACTCCAGGAATAGAAAGTAGGTTTAACCATCTCATTCTGACAAGGGTCATTTTGGGCATGACCCCACATCATAGAAACTTTGTTTAATCCAGGAAGCCAAGGTCAGTTTATGTCATACAAAGAAACTGCCCACAGTGAAAAAATTAAATTAAAAAACATTGTGCATAACTGATAAGAAACCAAGAATTTTGACAAAAAAGAATAATTTATATTTTTTGCATACTCAGATTCAATTTCACATGCCTTATCTGCCACAGATACATTCTAAACACACAGCAAACATGATACTTTATTAGGGCCTGCCTATTCCTGTCAGCTTCCTTTGGATAGTTGTTAAAAGGAAAGAGAGCCACTAGCATCACTCCATCAACATTTGTGTAATTTCTAGGAGGTGCAATCAGTACAAGGAAGAAAGTGTGGGAAGGAGAAAGAAAGAGAGAGAAAGAGAGAGAGAGAGAAAAGAAAAGAGAGGCTAGGGAGAAGGCATCAGAAGAAAAGAAAGGAAAGGGTTAGGAAGAGAGGAAGGAAAGAAGGAAGGATCTTCACATCTGTATCCACATATAAGAATTTGAACTAAGGCAATTTCAACAAGAAACTATCTCAACTAAGACTGTTTCAAAAATTATTAAGAATACATTTAACCACCACAAGCATAGCTTTGTAATAAAAATAATATTTAGAACAACTGCTTGAGGGTATGTTTTAAATATGCAAAACTTTGAAACAGAAAGTCTCCTTACACTTAACAGTTTCCTAGTAAACTCTTTAAAACAACAAGCTCCAAAAAAATGTTTAAATGCGGAGATGAATGTAAATATGCATACTTGAAGTTGTACTCTTCCTTAGAGTAATACCCACCAATGAATGGGATCTATCATAATATATTGGCCACTTTATTATTTTTATAATAAATTATGTGCACTCAGAATTATATATGAATGACTTCTAGTGTCATCACATTGTCACATGTGTCACCAAGACGGCAAAATTATTACCAACAGACAAAATTTGTTTTAGTACTTCTAAATTATATTTATAGATATATGTTCATAAAATTTAAATATGTATATATACATACATAAATTTTAACTTCAAAATTTGTGTGGTATTAAATTGAAATTTGTTACATATTTAAATACTTTCATGTGAAATATTCTTGTACTCCACAGGAGACATGGTGTGATTATTGTTGTTTATTGAGATTGCTTACAATTCCCATCTGGGTTAATGGGCTAATCGTTTCTCTGAAGTTTATCGTAAATGTTGTGGTTACAGTGAGCCTATTTCCTAGGTACTCCCGATGATATTGTTCTCTAAATTAGTTTTATGACAGGCACATTTCATCTGCAGAAAGTCATTTTTGATATTGAATGCTCTGTGAGGCTCCTCAAAAGTTTCTTCCTTGATTACACTGGCAAAAATCTTGCAGGTAACATCAAGCAAACACTTGCTAAGTAGATAACAATCAGGATAAATTCAACATGACCCTTGGATGATTTCAGAAGCTCTAGGTCTCACAGAAGAACCACTTTATTTTGCTGTTCTTTGTTGTCGTTTTCCTCAGGAGGATGAAGGTCCCCTTATAGCTGGTCTTCCATTGATTGAGTGTTCTTAGTGGTGATCTATTAAGATTTGGTAGTGAACCTGGGTCATCATCTCTACTAGGATCCATTACAGACCATGATGCAGGCAAGCCTGCCTTGCCATCATGAGAGTAAAAGCCCTGACACTATGATCTCCCCCACCTCGTTTGCATTGTGGTGGCTTGGATGAGGGAAAGACGACCTCCTCTTGCTACCTGTGGCAATTGAGAGAGTTAGTGAGATAACTAACTTTGCCCCTCCTGCGTACAGCACACAGGAGAGACTCGAATCCACCAGGGCACACACTAACCCTGCTAACCCAGCTGTCAGAGGCATAAGTGAGTCAGTCCTGAGTGAGCAAGAACAGATGAACTGGCCCAGCCTCCTTGGAATCCCCCCTGCAGCAACTGGGGAGGGGGGAGGCGGGGCTAGGGGAGGACTCTGCACCTTGCCTGGGCAAAAAAGTGTAGCTAACATTGGTGGTGTGAATGTGAGTGGGTTGGACCTGAGGGACTGAGAGCAGAATAGGCTTCTTGGATGGGCTAGCCTAGGCAGTGACGGAGAGCATGCGGGGTGCGGGTGGGGTGAGGTAGGATGAGGAGGGATGGGGCGTGGGGGATGGGAGACAATGGGGGAAAGCTAGCAGACTAAGCAGTCCACCCAGGCCCAGGACTGGGGCTGGGAGTTGGCCCACCCCAACATCCACCGCATCTATGAATTGTTAGACCATAAGAATGAGATGAAGCTACAGATCTAAAACTAAAGGATCTCTGGATACTGGACAAATGGTGAGAAGTCCGGGGTGGGTTAGTGGGGAAGGCCCCAGTGATTGCCCATGGTAGATGCTGTGGCAATGGACAGAGGACTGGAACCGGACAGATGACTCACAGGGATGAAGACTTCAAATGAAGATGAAAGGATTAGAGGGTAAAATGTGTGTGTGACTCACCAGGCCACACCACAACTTCCACAAAGTGATTCTTCTAGTTCTTTTCCTTCTTTCTTGTTTCACTTTCTTTTTTTGTTTTAGTTTTTGGTTTTGTAAATATTATTTTGCTTTTGGGGAGAGATTGCAAGAATGGAGAGTGAATTTGGGGGAATGGGGCGATGGGTGCTTGTTGTGAAAGCCACAAAGAATCAATTTTATATATATATATACAGAGAGAGAGAGAGAGAGAGAGAGAGAGAGAGAGAGAGAAGGTCTTATTGCAATATTCCAATATGATTTGTGACATTTAATCTGAGCTTGTGCCTTAGTACATAATTTATTTTATGCTCATTTATTTGTATCTTTTTGGTATTTTGAGACAGGCTTTCATTTTTGTTTCTTAGGCTAGCCTCAAACTCGTGGTCCAGCCTCTGCTGGACACTCTCAAGAGTGATGTGAATGTTGGCCTAAACCATTGCACACAGCCTAGACAAATATATATTTTATCTTCATAAATCAATTTTCTAAGCATTGGAAACTGTTGTGTAAACAAATATGTGTTCACAAAACTTTGTAGGCAAATCTTATAAATCAATGAAGCAGGTGTCATAGTGAACACTGTGAGCTGTGCTCTAAGGAGCCCTTGGCCATCATCATCAGCAACTACAGCTGGAATTGCCTTAGAAAATATTGGATACAGTTTTAAATTCCTTCTGATGGCCAGCAGCATACAATATTCTCAACTAATGAGATACCAGAATAACTTACCTTAGAATAGAAACACATAGAAACAATAGCCTTCAAGTTTTCCTGCAGGGGAACCTACAGACATTGATTTCAAAATGGACAGAGGAGCAAATTATCTTATAAATAACTCTCCTTATAACCGCAGACTAGTGCAGCCCCCAGTCTTCATCAGAGAGGTGTCGTTGTGCAGCGAACATTGGTTAATACTGAGAAATAGTAATAAAATAAATGGAGATTTATATATTGTGAAAAGCATATATTATAATTGTATTTGGTCACTTCCAAATGCAAGTTCTCACTTAAAAATTTTGTTAAGCATTTTTAAATTTAAAGTTCAAAAAATGTGATGTGACTGTGTTTCTATATTGTAAGTTTTAATATTACTACCTCATAAAAATCTTAAGGAATTGTTTTTGATAGAAAAATCTGTCAAGAATAAGGAAGTTTTTTTATTTCACTTCTGGTTTTGTAGTGCTGGGTATGGAACTTGGGGTATTGGGCTTCCTAAGCAATTGTGCTATAAATGAATTAAGCCTTCAACACAGTAAACTAAAAATATACATTGTTTCTTTATGTTGTTGTAGCTGCTATTGTTCTTTTGAAAAAATATTTTATAATGTGTCTTCTGGTGGTACCACTTGAGTAATGGAATTAACAGGCTGGGCCACTAGGCCTACCACAAATTAATTTCTTTTTCTGCTAATTTTTTTTACAGTGCTTATAATCAAACATTTCATATGCTCATCCCCAAGTGCTGAATCCACAGACTAAGCAAAGTATTTTAGTGGCTCCTTAAATGGAAGTAAGTTTTATAAACTATCATGTCTTTACATTGATCAAGGTTGATGCTGTGTTGTTAATGCTGATCAAGGTAAAATTATTTTCCCTATGATATTTAAGCCATTATACAATAATACACTCGAGTATTAAAGTGGAAATCAACAGTTGTGGAATATTAAATTAAAATGTGTTACATTCATCTATGATGTGGAATATTTGTTTAATGATTCAAGGATATGTTGTATCCTTTCATGCTTCATTTTTTTTAAGTCCATAAGGCTCTCTTACTTTACCTGTCTAAAACACCTGATTGGTCAAATAAAGAGCTGAATAATCAATAGCTAGGCAAGAGAAAGGATAGTTGGAGCTGCCAGGAAGAGAGAATAAGTAGAAGAAGAAAAAAGAGAAGAGGAGGACCAAGAAAAGGAGAAGAGGATGCCAGTGACAAGCCACCAAGTCACACACCCAGCCATGAAAAGGAAAGAGATGCATATAGAATAGAGAAACATAGAAACCCAGAGGCAAGAGGTAGAGGGCATAATTTAAGTTAAGAAAAGTTGGCTAGAATTAAGGGTGGAAAATCATAGTAAGAATAAATCCCCATGAATTTCTTTGGGAGGTAAGTAGTGGGCTGCCAAAGACAAAAGAGTTAAAAAAGTTATGCTTTGGCACCCAAAATTCATTGGAGGGGGAGCTGAATTTCCAATCAGGTCGTGAGAAAGCTGAAAAAAAAAAAAACAGTTAAAACAAAACAAAACAAACAAAAAACGAAAGCAAACAAACAAAAACCAGGCATGACTCCCTGAAAGAGTTGTTGCCTTACATAAGCCCTTCAGCAGCCATCATATTAAGGTTTTTAAAAAGCCAAGTAAAAAACCACCAACCACACCATCGGCATTGGAATTCTAGAGTTCTGTGAGGTTAAATGCAGTTTCTGATCAAGTGTACTTGCAACTTACCTGCGAGTTTTAGGCTTGCCTTTCTCACACCCAAGATGTGAGCAGAGTCAGCCACTTATGCCACGGAGGAGGTCCTAACCACTCTGCTTAACTCATGCAGACAAAAAAATACTAGAGATACACAGGAAAGACAGATTGAGGTGGAAGAAAACCTCTAAATAGGTTAATGTTTGTGTAACAATGTAGACTTTAAAAAAAAAGGATATAAACAGTAATAGAAAGAAATAAATAGTTAAAAAATAATAGAGTCTTTGAAGGGAGACCAAAAATAATATTAAAAAGCTATATAACAATAGAAAATTCATAGGGAGTGATGGGGGAAGAGCCACTAGCCAATCACATCAAGTTGGGGTGTGGCTACTGGAACCCCAGGTAGAAAATCGGGAGAAGACAGGTATGCGCTCTCTCCATGCGGTGTCTGCCAGAAGGATTGGATTACGGCTTGAGTAGAGTGAGTTCCCCTTTTTTCTTTCATTAAAAATACCTATTTCTATTTAGCTGGCTTGGTTATTGATTTGTGCCGACTTGATAATTCATCAAGGGAATCTGGATCCTATATAGTATTGTGTTGATTTTGAATTTTCTATTTGCTGATAAGTAAACAACAACTGCTAAGAGACATGAGACTCAAAGAGGGACTGCTGAAATAACCAGCTTAGATATTTTAACTATGTCTTAATTATAAAATGAAACTCAAATAAGTTTGTATTGCTTTGCAGGAGAGGTTTAGCTTTTTATTTCCACAGAAAACTAGAGGCTATGCATTCCTTCAAGGTGGACACAAATCAGGTATGATCTGGGAAGACCTTCTGAATCTTGAAAGATGATATATATATCAACAAAGTTTATACCTGGTCTGCCCAGGATGTGGCCATTATCTCTTGTTTCTCTGGAACCCCTAAAGATGCCTTTGCCCACAGACAATAGAAAGAAGTGTAGAGAAAATAATGCCCAAATTTCCAAATGTTTGGGTGTAGACATTTTTGCTTATTTGTTGGGTTATGGATGTTTATCATTTAGGGGAATATAGGAATACACAATAAAAAGACAACTATTATTATCAGATTTTTGCATTGGCCTGGATTTTTGTATATTGATAAAAATTTGATAATAGATTTCTGTTACACAGCATAAATGCTTCTAATCTTGTTTAGGGTATTGTGCTTATGCAGCTCATTTAAATATGCAATGTATAATTATGAATAAGATTAGTAATTAATGTATAATATTCAAACTTATAGTCACATTAGGTATGTATTCAAGAGTATACAGCTATATTTTAGACAGATAGATGGTTTCTAAACACTTCAAAGAACTATAGAATATGACATTTAAAGTATTTTGTTTATATGCAGATTTTCATGAGAGTGAGGCATCTCTGCTCCTGGCAACATCATTCTACTTCATAAAAGCATGTGAAGTTTTTCTTTTGCTGCGTCAAAAACTAGTCAGTCAGACAAGAACCTGTTCTTTTGATTGACAGTATGTTGTACAGACTGCACAACTGGGGAACAGCAAAAAGACTGAGTTTTACCAAGACAAGGTAGGACAGTCCTTTAAGATTTCTGCTTCACAGAAGAGTCTGCCAGATATTCTGCAGGGTACAGCCAAAAGCAACTGAAAAACTTTGTCTACACAGGGCAAGACAATCCTTCAACTTTCCTGATGTACTAAAAAGTCTTCCAGATATGCTAGATTTGTGGGACAAAGATGGATACCCCAATATTACAGAGGAAATTTGGGTGACTAACCAGGCAGCCAGATGTCTCTGTTCTTAGGTAATATTACATAATTCAGGGGTCTTTGATCAAGTTAAAGACTAAATAGTTGGTGTTATGGATTTTCTGATTTCTGATACAAAGTAAATTAGGTATAAAACTTAGGAATCATTAAGATAAGATAGAAAATGGAGTATTTTCTCTGCATTTGCTAAGTACAAATTGAGTGAATATTGCAAATATAATTCTTATTTGATAACTTTTTGTTGTATACAGTTTTAATATGTTAAAGTTAAATCCTTCCATTTTTATTTAGACAAAAGGGGGAAATATTGTGGAATAATATCTTAAGATGTGTTACATTAATTTATTCTGTGGAATATTTGTTGAATGATGCAAAGATTGTTGAATTCTTTTATGTTACATTTGTTTAATTCTGTAAAGCTGTGTTATTTTACCTGTGTAAAACACGTGATTCATCTAATAAAGAATTTAACAACAATAACTAGGCAGGAGAGGCAAAGCCAGGGCTACCAGGCCAAGATAATAAGAGAAAAAGAGAAGAGAAAAACAAGAGAATGAGTAGAGGAAGACACCAGTGGTATGGCCAGCCACTAAGTAAGAAGGAAAGAGAGTTATATAGAAAAAAGAAAGATAGAAGCCCAGAGGCAAAAGGTGGATGGGATAATTTAAGTAAAAAAAAAAAACCTGGCTAGAAATAGGACAATCTAAGGCTGTGTGCATTCAACTGACTACAATCAACTTAAGTATATTACATTTTATACATAAATTATATAATTTATATCTGTTATGTAAAATATTAAAAATAATTGTGGTTTCTGTTGGCATAATCATAAAATTGAAGACAATGGAACAGATTAATGATACCATATGCAAAAATGGCTCATTTTTTAAAACTCATATTTACTATAAAGAAATAAATGAAACTAGAATGAAAAAATTCCCACACAAATAAAATAGGAACACTTTGGAACTAACAAATCCATTGTATAAATCTAGATGTAACTCCAGCTCCTCTTTTTTTAGCAAAGAAATGTTTTCACTATCATTTTCATATTCCTCTTGGGAAAAGAAAGACTGACACCGCCCTGGTACTTTTCCTGTGAGAACTATATGCATAATCTCAGTGTTCTAACACAGTCCTTTCTACATTTTTATTCTATATGTTCAATACGTAAATGTATAATCTCAAATTTTCAATTGCTAAAATATTTGTTTTTATAAGTAATAACAAATTAACAAAAGAATTGAACTTAACAGTGGATTTCTAACATATCTAATTGTGTTTTTTATGGGAAATAGTATATACCATCCAGAAAGATAATGGAATTAATATAAATACTCAAGGAAATATAAAAATAGAAGATCTACTTTAAAAATTAGTTGTAATGACAAATTATCATATAATACAATATCATGGTAAAATTACTTTACATTTTTAGTTAACCAAAGATGAATGGCAGCTATAAGCTCTTAATGTGCAAAAAAGTGCCAAAAAGGACATCTCAAATCAACTTTCGACCATTAAATGTAACATTAAACTCCAATGAAATTTAACCTTACTTTGACAATGCACATCAATTTGAAATTTCCATTCCTAGGTAGTGATTCTCTCCCTTTACCTTCCTAACAGGTTGGCCTTTGTGAGCTTATTCTCTTGATCACACTTTGCAGTTACTCATTCCTAGTATGAAGTGAGTGCAAAGTGCGAATGCACAGCCAGACAAGGATGTCCCTGATCTCCAGAAACAACGGACTTCTATATTCTTACTGAATATTATATTCAGCTCAATAATATTTTCATAAATATTCTACATGGAACCAGTTTTCACATTTAATATAGAGGGCAGGTTAGTAAAGACCTAGGTATTTATCAGAAGAGCTAAAACCATATGTTTGTAGTGCTGTTTAAAAGAAAGTAGAAATGCTCATCAATATTTATCAGTTAAATATCAGGTCCTTCACTTCTAGTACATCAATGAAAGTTATGGTCTATCTGGACCATAAAATCCTATGGCTACCAGCAGGAGGCCCAATGCAAGTGTTTCTTCTTTCATTCATTTTACATTTTCCTTTCTTTTTGGTTTGGTTTTCTTCTAAAATTTACTATGCTATATTTTTATCATATTACACACACCTAATATCGAATCTCATTGTGTATTTGAAGAACATTTCTTCCAAATTATACTGCCCATATATACTCTTGGGTATTTGGTCATCCACCAGAGTGTAATGGGTCAACCAGGGGTCACATAATTAAGGAAATCTGAGTTTCCTTATCCCAGCAGCTATCAATTGCTAGTATTCTCTCAGTAAGTGATGTGACTTTTTGGTCATCTACCCCTATGTGCTATTATTTTGTCTGACTTTACTAGGTGCAGGTCTTGTGTATGTTGTTACAACTACTTGAGTTCATATGTGCAACTGTTGTGTTTTGTGTTTGGAAGGCATTGTTTTCTTGCACTCTACACCTCTGTTTCTTACCATACTTCGAATCATTTTCCCGATCACTGAACTTTGGTAGGAAAGGGTTTGTCATATAATTCCCGCTTAGTACTTGACAGTACACTGTCTATGTGCTAATCATCATCTACTACAATTGGGATCTCCTTTTCAAAGGGTTGAAAGATGCACCAAACTATAGGTATAGCAAGATGTCATTAGAAGTTGGTATAAGACTGTGCCAATTTGATAGAAAAAATAGTAATAGGTTTGTCTCTAGGGCCTATGCCAGGTCTAGACAAGGGTTCTTTACTTTCAAGTGACTTGTGACACTATTCCTGATTCTACATTGTATGGTGAAGATCATAAAATAGATTTTCTAGTAAGTTATTATGAGATTCTGTGAAAATGACATCATAGAAATTCACAATAACAAATACAATATTTTGTTACATGAGAAATATTCTTTATTGAAAGAAATTTGATTTTCTCCCAATGTATACCAAAATAGCTCATGACAGTTTGTAGTAAAACTCTTGAGGAGTCTTGTTAATTGACAAAAACCTTGATTAATTTTAGGCCTGGCCATAAACAAATCTGATACCTTGACCTAGAATCTCCAATGGAGGAAAATCTTATTGTCACAGAAGACATGACACACTGCCAGTTCATTACTTCCCAATTGGAAGTGTGGTCCAGAGCTCAGGGTCTTCCTGCATTCCTAAGACCTTCTGGGCTGTCTGTCCCAGACACTTCTACTAAGATCTTACAATGGGCAAAAAAAGGTCCTTGGAGACCTACTTAGCACTATCTCTTAGTACTTCTCCTAGCCTTGGCTTCCTACCTTCATGTTCATAAAATGCATGATTCTTTTGGGTAGTGTCTCTAGGCAGTGATCTGATTCACTATCTATGTGTCAATTAATTTGATCCTTAACAAGTACAATTTTTTACGTGGAAACAAACAATGAAGGTCTTAGCATGTTCTGTAATTTAGTCTCTTGATTATATTTCACATTAAGTCATTGGTGTTGCATTCATATCAGCTTGATCTGTCAATCAGCTACTATTTAGCACTTTTTAAAAATAAACCTGACCATGCATACTCATATATTCACCTAGTTGTGATATTCTAACTAGTCTTCTACAGTTACATCTTAGAAATTCTATTCTTTGAATTTATGGCAAAAATATATTTCTAAATTATTAAGACTCATATATAAGGAAATATTTTCTTAACTAATATTTTTCATTTTTGAACAAAAGAATGAAATCTAATACATTCCTGTGAAGTACTCTATTCTGTTTATCTAGAGTTTTACAATTAATGGAATAGGTACTATTCAATACTTTGATTAATAAAAAATTCAGTCACTATTAAAATTATTAGCATGTTTCTTTTGACAAAGCAATTCCTTTTAATACTGCACCACAGTGGTGATTAAAGTTACATAGATAATGCAACAATATATTCTATTTACAAATCCAGCCCTATATAAATAGATAGAAGTAAAATTCAACACAGGAAGGTTTACTACATCCATGAAAACATGGGAAATAAATTTTCTCATACCAGTAAATTAAAAACAAGAAAAGAGCACACAAGCACAAATACATACACATTCATACCACCATGACCAACAACAGCAATAACAACAACAGCACAACAGGAATCAATAATCATTGCTCATGGATAACTTTCAATAATAATGGGCTCAATTCCTGAATAAAAAGATACAGGCTAACATAAGAGATATTAAAACAGGTTTCATCATTCTGTTGCATCCAAGAAACACATCTCAATATCAAGGGTAAACAATGCCTCAGGGTTAAGAATTGGTGAATAATATTCCCAGAAAATGGACCTAAGAAGCAAGTTGAGTGCCCATTTTAATATTTACAAAAACATAGTTCAAACCAAACGAATCAAAAGAATTGGGAAGAATACTTCCTAGTCATCCAAGGAGAGCAATCTATCAAGATGAACTTTTAGTATCTATTCCAAAAACACACGGGCTCACAAGTATATAAAAATGAAATAAATTCTATTGCAGCTTACATATTGATCCCCATACACTGATAATGGGAGACTTCAATATTCCATTGAGCCAAGATAGAAATAAAACAAAGAAATCAAAGGCTTTCTAAAATTCAATGACAGTAAATACATAGCATATCCAAACTTATGGGAAAAATTAATACAGTTCTAAGAAGAAGTTTATACCACTAAGTAACTACATTAAAAAAGAGAAATAACGAAGAAAAAAAAAGACTGGAGAGATCACATACTAGCAACATAACAGTATACCTGAAAGCTCTAGAACAAAAAGAGATAATCACAAGAGGAGTAGACAGTCATAAACAATGATACTGGGGATTGGAATCAGTAAAAAACAAAAAAATAGAAAAAGCAAAGATTGCTTCTTTGAAAAAAATGAACAAGATAGATAAACCTTTATCCAAACTAAGAGACAGCTGGAGAAGGAATACCATATTAACAAAAACAAATGGGGGACATAACAACAGAAACCAAGGAGATTAGAGAATCAGAAGGACAAACTTCAAAAATCTGTAGTCCACAAAACTGGGAACTCTAAAAGAAATGAATGATTTTCTCAGTAGATACTTCATAGTTAAATCAAGAAAAAAATTTAAATGGAACTATAGCCCCTAGTGAAATAGAGGCAGTCATTAAAAATCTACCAATGAAAAGAAGTCCGTGTGGCATGAATGCTTTAAAAATAAAAATCCCACGCTAGCTCAAAATTGAGAAATAGATGATTATTTATTTAGGGGTAAACTCACAAATCATAATTCTCTATTTGAACGGAGAACAGAGATCGAATCCAACAATCCAGCAATCCGAAAGAGCAGCCCAAGAAAAGGAGGAAGGGGCGGAAACAGGCTCTGCATCCGCATATATGGTGTCTAAGAGGCCACGCCCCAGTAGGCAGATGACCACTAGCTGTAGGACTTCCAACAACAAGTCCAAGGACAGATGGTTTAAGAGGACAATTCTACTAGACTTTCTGATAAGAAATAATGCCAATAATCTTTGAATTATACCACAAAATGAAAACAAAAGGAACATTGCCCAACTCATTTTATGAGGCCATAGTTACCCTGATACCCAAACTACATAAAGACCCAAAAGGAAATTTTATAGACCAATTTCTCTTATGAATATAGATGTTAAAATTTCTCAGTAAAGTACATACAAACTGAATTCAAGAACACATAAAAAAGATCATCCACCATGAACAAGCAGGCTTCATTCCAGAGATGCAGGGATGTTCAAAATATGAAAATCAATAAATGTATTATACCCTATAAACAAACTAAAAGAAAAATTCATAATCATCTTATTAGGTGTGGAAACAAGGGATATCCCTGGCTATAATAAGGGCAGTTTACAGCAAGCCCATAGGCAATATCAACTAAATGGAGAGAAATCCAATGCTATTTCATTAAAATTAGGAATAAAACAAGGTTATCCATTCTCTCCATATCTATTTAAGTTTTTGAATTTTAGCTAGAGAAATAAGACAACAGAAGGAAATTAGAGGTTGTAAAAAAGAATGGAAGAAGTCAAACAATATTTATTTGTAGATGTTATGTTAGTATATATAAATGACCCTAAATTTTCCACCAGAGAACTCCTATAGATGTTAAACACTTTCATCAACGTAACTAAGAACACAATTAATGTACAAGAATCAGTAACCCTTCTATGTACAAATTACAAATGGACTGAGAAAGATATCAGAGAAATAAAAACTTTCACAATAGCTTCAAATAATATAAAATATCTTGAGGTAAATCTAAACCAGTAAGTGAAAAGGTTTATAGGATAAAAATTAAAGTCTTTGAAAAGAGAATTTGGAGAAGAAATCAGAAGATGGAAAGATTGATTATCTTCATTAATCTATAGGACTAACAGAGTAAAATGATCAACCTACAAAAAGCAATCTGCATATTCAATGCAATTTCCATCAAAATTCCAAAAGAATTTTCACAGACCTTGAAAGGACAGTTCTAAACTTCATATGAAAATGTAAAAAACAAAAAAAAGAAAAGAAAACAACAAGGTAGCTAAAACAATCTTGAACAATAACAGAACTGCTGGACCACTTATTTCCAATTTCAAGTTGCACTATGAAGCTATAATGATAAAAATCAGATAATATTGGCATAAATACAGACACATTGACCAGTGGAATTGTTTTAATGGAACAGGCATAAATCCACACTTATTAATACCCTACACAAAACTCAAACCAGAAACACTGTAATGGACAGCATAGAATGTATGGAATAACCTGGAACTTCTTGGCCCAGTAAAAGACCACAAGAACTAAGATCAACAAATAATAAATGAGACTTCATGAAACTGAAAAGCTTTTGGAAAGCAAAGGACACCACCATTCAAATAAAGCAGAAGGGCACAGAATTGGAAAATAATTTTATCAACTTCAAATATGATAGAGCACTAATATTCAAAATGTATAGAACTCAAGAAGCTAGATACCAAAATAACCCTAAATATTCAAATCAAAAATTGGGATACAGCCCTAAACAAATAATTTTCAATAAAGGGAACTTAAGTGGTTGAGAAACATTTAAAGTAATGTTCAATGTTTTTAGCCTTCAGGGAGTTGCAATAGAAACTAGTTTGAGATTCCATCTTATACCTGTCAGAAAGGCTAAGATCAATAACACAAGTTACAGCTCATGCTGGAAAAGATGTGGAGCAAGGAGAACACTCCTACATTGCTTTAGGGAGTGACAATTTCTCCGGCCCCTGTGCAAATCAATATGTCATTCCTCAGAATTTTGGGAATCTATCTTAAGACCTAGCTATACTATTCTTAGACATAGATCCAAAGAATGCATCATATTACCATAAGTACACTTTCTCAAACATGTTCCATGCCTCTTCATAATAGACAGAAACTATTGGAAACTATTCTGGGAACAGCCATGATTGCCTTCTCCAGAAAAATGGATATAGAAAGTGTGGTACATTTCCAAAATAGAGTATTACTCAGCTGTTAATGATATCATTGGCAAATGGATGGAACTAGAAAAAAATTACACTTAGTGTTGTAAGCAAAGCCCCCAAAGAGCGACATGTATTTTCTTATATGTATGTATATTAGCCATAAAATAAATGATAACCAATCTGCAATTCATAGACACAGAGAGGTTAGGTATGGAGGAAACAACTAAGGAGTGCACATAGATCTCCCTGAGATGGAGGATCATATAGATTTTATGGGTGATTAGGATCAGCTAGGATGGGAGTGGGAGGACCAGGTGAAAAGGGGGAGGAGAAATAAAGTTGAGAGAGGGAATACAAGTAGAGATATCTGGAATTGAAGGGCATTTGAGGGATGGGGTGGAAACATGGTGCAGTGGAAACTTCGTAAAATATATAAAGGCAAGGCTAATAAGTCTTCTGAATAATGGGGGACATGGAGTCTATATATCCATCTCTTGTCACCAAATGAGGCTTCCAGTAGCTACATTAGTTTCTATTTATTTGAGTTGTTGGCCGAAGGAGTTCCATTGAAATCCTCAAACAACCTAAGGTGTTACATAAGATAATTGGTTACTTTCTGCTGATAGTGGAACCCCATTGCCAAGGACAACATCCACACCACCCACTGAACATGGAGAAGGTGAGGGGAACCCATGTGGAACCTTTATTCCTATGTTGTAGTGTCTTTTTGTGGGAACATACTTTGCAGGCTACTAAAGGAGAAACATAAATACCAACCCAGGTACAAAACTTTTGACCTATAGTCTGTCTTCTGGGCAATATATGCTAGGGCAATGATGAAACAGAACGTGTGGGAGCAGCCAATGAATGTTTGATTTGACATAAGGCCCACTCTGTGAGAAGGGACCCATACCAAATATTGCTTGAGTGACCCAGAACCAGAGACTAGAGACCCAGAGTACAATGAATACTACTAATCTATCTATCTATCTATCTATCTATCTATCTATCTATCTATCTATCTATCTATCCATCCATCCATCTATCTACACAAACACACACACACACACACACACACAAAGACTCGGAGTGATATCCTGCTATACTCATGTATCAGTAGATATATCAGTGCTTTATTCAGTCATCATCAGAGAAACTTCCTCCTTCAGCAGATAAAACAGATGTCTGAGAGCCAGAGCCATCCAATATCTCCCCCTCAGAGCTTATAGAACACCTAAGAAGAGGAGGAAGAAAGAACATGAGCCAGAGGGGAAGGAGGACAATAGGAGAAAAAGGTTCTCCGAATCAGCTAAGCAAGAATCATATGGACTAACAAAGACAACGTCTGCATGGGTTGGCAACAGGTCCTCTGCATATGTATTATCACTCTCTATTTAGTATTGTTTGGGACCCATGAGAGTGTGATCAAGAGGGTTGCTGATTCTTGTGTCTGTTCTTAGTTCTTTCCTTTTCCTTGCATTGCCTTGTCCAGCTTTGATGTGATGGTTTTGCTTTATTATTTTTTAATTTGTCTTGCTTTATTGTTAACTCTTTCAATCATGTTTCTTTTCTAATGAGAGTGGATTCAGAAGAGAATGAGAAAGGGGGTGGGAAACTGGGGGAAATACAGAGAGGTAAAACTGTAATGGATATATTTTGTGAGAAAAGAATCTCTTTTCAACTAAAGGATAAAATTATTTATATATATATGTGTATATATATATATATAAACTTTAAAATAACATGATGACCAATTTATTCAATGAAATTTTAAGATTTTTTAACTATTTCAAGCAATATTTGTGAAGGAGAGTTGTTTTTTTTTCTTTTTGTGTTTTTTTCTTTGCTGTTTTGTTTTTAATTCTGAGACATGGTTTCATACACTCTACTGTAGCCTTGTATTATCAGTGCAACTAAGAATGACATAGAACTTCTAATCACTTTGTCTCTACCTCCTCAGTGCTGGGATTATAGGAATGTGCTATCACATTCAGTAAATACCTGATAATTTCCAGTGGCAAAATGTCATTATTTTCAGCAAATCACTAGTTTTGATGCTTTCCTCTATTATATCGCATAGTGAAATATTCTGTGTTGCTTTTTAAAATAATAAACAGAACTCTTGTCAATTTGTATTTATTTTTAAAATTAATTTAAATAATTTTATATGAGTAATATAGATTTGGGCTTTGTTAAAAATGATCACCCTAAAAGACAAAAATGTCCTTATATATTTGTGTGTATAAGAAGCATAAATAAATATAACTATATAAATATTTATATTATATAAAACAAGTATGAATAATATATATATATAGTCTATATTCTTTATATATATATATATTGAGGGTAAAAATTTGAAAACAGTTCTTTCTCAATGCTGTATGCATTAGGATTACATGGAATAGTTATCATATTCTACAAGTAGAATCCCTATGCACAGGTTGTTGATGTGACGAATTAATTCTAGTAATTAATATAAAGTACAGCAGATATTCAGAAGCACTTTTAAAAAGCTATAATTCTCTATATTGTGTATACAATGTCTTAAAATTCTTGCACACAATGGTGATTTTATTCTTCCTATATGTTGTTTTCCTGAACTGAAGTAGTTGCTGGCCTCAGAATTGTTTTTCTCTCTACAACTTAAGAATCTAGTGATCTGCCACCTTGATGATTGAATCTCTTTTTTTTTCCATTCATGTGAGAGCTTCAATTGCACGGGATCCACTTTTTTATATATTTCAATGTAACACTTTTCTATAAATGAAGAGAAACTATGTGACAATAACTTTGAAAATATTTCAGAAGTGGAAATAACTTGAGAGTGATCATGTAAAATCGGAAACACACTCTTACCTACGCCTGGCATTGAATAGCAGGCGGCTCTCATGCATTACATTCCTTTATTTGACTTCTCACCCTGCCTCAGATTGCCTCAGATGTGATGCACACAATACAGAGACCAGGCATTTTTGTGTCTTTTGATCTCACAGGAAGAACTATTCATTTTCTCCACTCAGTTGTTGCTACGACTCAGATTTCCGTGTATAAGCTTTTTCATCTAGCTCTCTGTTACTAGTTTATTAAATGATTTTGTCATAAAAGCATATTAATTTAGTGAGATTTCTACAAATAATAAATAATAATTTTATAATAATAATAATGCTTAAGCAAAACTGGGCCCAGAAACTAAGTAGTTACTTCCTCAAGGAAAACATACAAATGGCATGAGATATGTGGACTGCTGCTAAGCAACCTTAATAGTTAAGAAACTGCTAACTGGGATCATAAATAGAACCAGTGAGCTGGATCATAAATAAAGTCAATTACTGACTGAACCAGGAAACCTGAGTTCAATCACTGCCACCCATGCAAAGGGGAGGGAGAGAGCTGACACCACAAAGTTGTCCTTTGCCCTTCACATGAGCGCCATATTGCATGTACCCATTGACACATCATATAGACATATAACAAAAATAATAGTTATAATAATAAATTTAAATCATGAGCATTACTTTCTGTTTTAGAATTAATACTACCCAACATATAGATAAATAAAAATAGCAAGATTAGTCAAATATATCAATATACTGGAACCTATAGGGACCCTTGGGTATAACAGGTATCAACTATTAATGACAGTATGTAGGTTTTACAAAAAGTATAAAATAAATTATCATATAGGTAATCAATCCAACTTGGGGAGTATATAGAAATATTTGTAATCACTGTCTCAAAAATATATTTATATGCTCATGTCCATTTCAATATAGCCAAAGAAAGAAATTATTAAATAGATTAAAGAGAGAGGACGGACCATTTTTATTCTTATAAAGCAACATTGATAAACCTGAAGGTCATTATGCTTAGGGAAATAAGGAAGTCACAAAGAATAATCTCCACCTGATCCCACTTTATGAGGAAGCTACAAAAGTCAAGATCATAGAAATAAAATGTAGAATAATGGTCTCTGTGGACCGTGGGAGGAAAATGAGTTATTACCAGGGGTCTGTTATGGAAGATAAATAAGTTCTGGGGCTGTGCTATAAAATAGTGTGCCTATTGTTAACACGACTTTATTGTACACTTAAAAATTTAGGAAGATGGATCTCACACTATATCGTTTCTCCACAGTCAAAAAGAGAAAAGAAAAAAGAAAGCACAATGGGAATTTTCAGCCTTCCATACTTCCTTGCTTTTTCATTCACATGATTTTAAAAATGACATCCAAACAACAAAGCAGGACAGAGAAAAATCTCAGATGTGTAGCTGCTGGCATTTGTGTAATTTCAGCTTATTTCTTCTTAAGGAAAGCAATACACAATGGTGGAAAAAATTCTGTAATAATCCCTCTGGAAGCATGTAGCATCACTGCAAGTGAGACACTGTACAACACACCTTGGTATTCTCATTATCAGGCACATGGAAGCATGTAGCACCACTGCAAGTGAGACACTGTACAACACACCTTGCTATTCTCATTATCAGGCACATGGAAGCATGTAGCACCACTGCAAGTGAGACACTGTACAACACACCTTGCTATTCTCATTATCAGGCACATGGAAGCATGTAGCACCACTGCAAGTGAGACACTGTACAACACACCTTGCTATTCTCATTATCAGGCAGAAAGAATATCATTTGTTGATCAGTTTCTATCTAAATTCTCACACACTACATATTTTCACAGACTAATTGGCTCCTGAATGTGAACATGACAGAATATTTTACAGATAAAGGAGTCAGAAGACAATGTCTCAGACTCCATACGCATCTGCCACAACTTATGAACAGCTGCAGTGGGATCAGAGAAATTAATAGCCCAGGCCAATAAGAGTCAATGCAGCATTAGCTACTAAAGTTGGGAAAGAAAATAACTGAATCCCAATGCAGTCTATGCTGACAAGTGACAATCAGCAGAGAATCACAAAACAGATATTCAGTTGCCTAGAGGCACGCATTTGATCTGATTTAAATTCTGAAAAACTGTCCAGGGAGTGATAGATAGTGAAATCTGCATGTGAGCCCAGCATTCCAGTGGTACTTTAGTACATCTGTATAATTCTTTTCTGAAACTAAACACAAAGTGATTTTATACTTCCTGGTGAAACAGTATAAATTTTAGTTAAGCTAGTTTTATTTGATAGATGGATTAAATTCAGGGCCAGTGGAGGAGGGAATTATGCACAGGAAGAAATATCACCTGCAAGGCAATATGGGAGGGGAAAAGGAGTTTTAAGGAAAGTCATTTTCAGGAAACCAAACACACCAAAAAATAAGTTCTTGATCAATTTACATGGAAATAAATGATATAGTGATGCTAAGGTTTAATCAGATGGCTAATTATATTTAACCAGTTTAGAAAATAAACCAAAAGACAGTGAAAATTAGAATATTATGGGTCCTTTTAGATATCTTTGTTTAGAGTGCTCAGGATTTCCTGTTGCCAACAATGATCTATCTTCCACTTTGCTTAACCATCAAAGAACAGTACTATTTGAAAGGATTAGAAGGTGTGGCCTTGTTGGAGGAAGTCTGTCTATGGTGGTGGAGCCGGGGGCGGGGGGGGGGGGAACGACTTTGAAGTATCAAAAGCCAAAGCCAGGCCCAGCTTTTGTCTCTTTGTGCTGTCTGTGGATCTAGATGTAGAACTCTCAAATGTTTCTCCAGCATCATGTCTGCTTGCATGCCACCATGGTCCCTGCCATTATCATAACAGACTAAACTTCTAAAACTGTAAGCAAGTCCCAATTAAATGGTTTCTTTTACAAGAGTTGCCATGGTCGTGTTGTCTCTTCATAACAGTAAGACAGTAACTAAGATAATCATGTTTCTTGCTGAGAAAGGATTGTAAAGTAAAGTTTTATTTAGTCTCATCGGACTTTTCACAAGCTACAGGCTGTTGTTCAACCATGATAACATCGCAAAGAGATTAATATTCTCTAGTTAGGGATATTCCCAAGAGTCTTTGACAAATATGGCTCCCAGAGATGCTTAATCAATACAGGTAGAATTCAATGAATTTTATTTTATTTTTACTTTTCTTTCTTTCTTTGTTTTACTGGCCTGGATCTATCTATTCCTTAATTAAATACTCAGGCTTTGTACAATATTAAGGCAGCTCATCCTATGAGGGACATGGTCTCCCCTTTCCCAGTGAATATGAAACACTCTGTAGCAGGTAATTTCATCATGAAATGACAGACACGCAGGCATCTGTTCTTTCTTTCATGTGTTCCCTAAGTATCTGAGCTTTATTAACAAGTGCACAACACAATATAATTCAAAGCATTTTCTTCTTAAGAATTAAATTATGGAGGCTGCAACTTCCACTCTCTAGGCCCTCAGTACAGGGACAAAATTACAGGGCCTCACTGCACCTGCCTCAGCTTCACTTTCCAGCCAGTAGGCAAGCTTCTAGCCCCCCCCCCACATTGATTGGACCCTTTAAGCAGCAAGGCCCATGCCCCAAATCCAACCCTCCCCTATGACCTCAGAGGAACTCTGAAGCACAGGCTGCAGCTGCACAGAGTGAACCAGGAGATCAGGCCAAGAGAGACCTCAGTAGCTTCCTGAGACACAGACAGTGACTGCACACAAACAAAGAGCAGCCTCCTAAGGCACAGACAGCAGCTGCAAGGATTGGACCAAGAGGCAAAAACACTTCTGGCACCAACTGGGGAAAGAGATGGGTAGGAGACAATGAAAAAATTTATTCAGCAATCTACAAAAAGCAGCTTGGTAACACTAGAACCCCGTGGTCATACAACAGGAAGACCTGATCGTTGTAACTCAGAATAAACAGAAGAAAATGATCTTAAATATAGCTTAATGAAGATGATGGAGACACTTAAAAAGGCAATGAAAAATTCCATTAAAAAATGAAGGAAAAGACACACAAGAAATTGGGATAGATCAATAAATCTCTTTAAAAAAAAAAAACTCAAGAAAACCAAGAAAAAGCAATCAAATAGGTGAAGTAAATAGTTCAAGACTTGAAAGCTGAAACTGAGGCAATAAAGAAAACATAAACTGAGGGAATTCTGAAAAATGAAAATGGAATATCTGGGTAAATGAACAGGACCTACGGATGCAAGCATAACCACCAGAATACAAGAGATAAAAGAAAGAATCTCAAATGTTGAAGATACTATAGAGGAAATAGATTCATTGGTCAAAAAAAATGATAATTTCAACAAATTCTTAACACAATTAATCCAGGAAATCTGGGACACCATGAAAAGACAAAACCTAAGAATAATAGGGATAGAAGAAGGAGAACTCCAACTCAAAGGCACATAAAATTCAACAAAATCATAAAAGAAAACTTTCCCAACCTAAAGAAGGATATGCCTATAAAGATACAAGAAGATTATAGAACACCATTAGACTGGATCAAAAAAAAATGTCCCCTCACAACATAATAGTCAAAGCACTAAACATACAGAATAAAGAAAGAATATTAAGAATTGCAAAGGAAAAAGGTCAAGTAACATATGAAGGCAGATGTATCAGAATTACACCTGACTTCTCAATGGAAACCATGAAAGCCAGAAGGTCCTGGGCAGAAGCACTGCAGACCCTAAGTGATCATGGATACAAGCCCAGACTACTATACCCAACAAAGCTTTCAATCACCATTGAGGAAAGAAAAAAAACAAGATATTCCATGACAAAACCAGATTTAAATAATGACTATTCACAAACCCAGCCTTACAGAAAGTACTAGAAAGAAAACTCCAACCCAAGAAAGCTAACTGCACCCACAATAATACAGGCAACAGATAACCTCACACCAGCAAAACCCAAAAAGGGAAATACAAAACACTATCACTGAAAAATAACAGGAATTAACAATCACTCGTCATCATTATTATCTCTTAATATCAATGGACTCAATTCACCTATAAAAAGACACAGGTTAGGAGAATGGAAACGAAAGCAGGATTCATCCTTCTTCTGTATAGAAGAAACACACCTAATCCTCAGAGACAGATATTTTCCTAGAATATATTGATGGAAAATGATTTTTCAATCAAATGAAACCCAAAACAAGCAGGTATAGCTATCTTAATATCTAACAAAATAGAATTCAAACTAAAATCAATCAGAAGAGATGGAGAAGGACACTTCATACTCATCACAGGAAAAATCCATCAACATGAAGTCTCAATCTTGAACATTTATGCCCCAAATGCAAGAGCATGCACATATGTAAAAGAAACATTACTAAAGCTTAAATTGCACAGCAGACCCTACACCCATAGTAGCAGACTTCAACACCCCACTTTCCCCAATGAATAGGTCAACCAGACAGAAACTTAACAGATACATAAGAGAATTAATAAATGTCATGACTCAAATAGACTTAACAAATATCTATAGAGCATTTTACCCAAACACAAAAGAATGTACCTTCTTCTTAGCACCTCATGAAACATTCTCTAAAATTGACCACATACTCGGTAACAAAGCCAAGATAAGCAGATACAAAAGAATTGGAATAACCTCCTGTATCCTATCGGATCATCATGGGTTCAAGTTAGAATTCAAGAACAATGCTAATTGCAGAGAACCTACAAACTCATAGAAAATTAACAGTGTTAAATTAAACCATTCCTGGCTCAAGGAAGAAATAAAGAAAGATATTAAAGACTTTCTAAAATTCAACGTAAATGAAGGTACAACATACCCAAACCTATGGGACACTGTGAAAGCAGGCACTTGGAGAAAAGTTTGTAGCGCTAAGTGCCCACATAAAGAAAGTGGAGAAAGCTCACACTGGTGACCTAACAGCACCCCTGAAAGCTCTACAACAAAAGGAAGCCAGCTCACCCAGGAAGAGCAGATGCCAGGGAATAAATTGAGGGCCCAAATAAATAAAATAGAAACAAAGAAAACAATGCAAAGAATCAAAGAAACCAAGAGTTGTTTCTTTGAGAAAATCAACAAGACAGACAAACCTTTATCCAAACTAATCAAAAGACAGAGAGATGACATCCAGATTAACAAAATCAGAATTGTAAAGGGGGACATAACAATAGACACGGAGGAAATCATTAGGTCACACTGCAAAAAACTGTCTTCCACAAAAATGGAAAATGTAAAAGAAATGGACAATTTTCTGGATAGGTACCACATACCAAAATTAAATCAAAACCAGGTGAACAATTAAAATAGAACTAGAACCTACAAAGAATCAGAATCTGTCATCAAAAGCTTCCCGAACAAACAAACAAACAAACAAACAAAAAACACAGGACCCAAAGATTTTATTGTAGAATTCTACCAGAACTTCAAAGAAGTGCTAATATACATACTCCTCAAATTGTTTCATGCAATAGAAACAGAAGGAACATTGCCAAACTCTTTCTATGAGACTACAGTTACCCTGATTCTGAAATGACATTAAAGACTCAACCAAAAAAAGCAATTATAGACCAATCTCCCTCATGAACATTTATGCAAAAAAACCCAATAAAATACTGGCAAATCAGATGCAAGAATACATCAAAAAGAATGAATGAATGAAGATGATCAAGTCAGCTTCATTCCCAAGATGCAGGGCTGGTTCAACATATGAAAATCTATCAATGTAATCCACTATATAAATAAACAGAAAGAAGAAAAACATATGATCATCCCATTAGATGCTGAAAAAGCATTTGACAAAATCCCAAACCCCTTCATGTTAAAGGTCTTGGGGAGATCAGGGATACAAGGAACATATATTAACATAATAAAATCAATATACACAAGCCAACAGTCAACATCAAATTAAATGGAAAAGTCAAAGTGATTCCACAAAAATCAGGAACAAGACAAGACAGTTCACTCTCCCCATATCTATTCAACATAGTTCTTGAAGTTCTAGCTACAACAATAAGAAAACAAAAGGAGATCAAACGGATACAAATTGGAAAGGAAGAAGGCAAACTTTTGCTATTCGCAGATGATATGATAGTATACATTAGTGATTCCAGGAATTCTACCAAAGAATGCCTATAGCTGATAAACACTTTCATCAGGATGGAAGATCAACTCAAAAAATTAGTAGCCCTCCTATATACAAATGATAAAGTAGCTGAGAAAGAAATTAGAGAAATATCACCGTTCACAATAGTCACAAATAACATAAGATGTCTTGGGGTAACATTAACCCAAACATATGAAAGACCTGTTTGACAAGAGCTTTTAAGTCTTTGAAGGAAGAAATTGAAGAAGTCATCACAAAATGGAAAGATCTTCCATGCTCTTGGATAGGTATGGTCAATATAATAAAAATAGCAATCCTACCAAAAGCAATCTACAGATTCGATGGAATCTCTATCAAAATAACTATGCAATTGTTCACAGACCTCAAAGGAACAATATGCAACTTTATATGGATAAACAAAAAACCCAAGATAGTTAAAACAATCCTGTATAATAAAGGAACTTCCAGAGGCATTACCATCCCTGACATCAAGCTCTATTATAGAACTAGAGTAATGAAAACAGCTTGATACTGGCACAAAAACAGACAGGTTGATTAATGGAATTGAATCAAAGACCTGGATATTAATACGCACAACTATGAACTCCTGATTTTTGACAAAGTAGCTAAAATTATACAATGGAGAAAAAGAAAGCATCTACAACAAATGGTGCTGGCATAACTGATGTCAGCATGTAGAAGAATGCAAATAGATCCATACCTCTTTCTAAACACAAAATTCATGTGCAAATGGATTAAAGCTCTCAATATAAATCCGAGCACACCAAACTTGATAGAAGAGAAAGTGAGAAGTAACCTCCAATACACGGCACAGGAGATCATTTCCTAAACATAACACCAATAGCACAGACTCTGAGAGCAACAGTAAATAAACAGGACTTCCTGGAACTGAGAGCTTCTTTAAAGCAAAGGACACAGTCAATAAGACAAAAAGGCAGTCTAGTGAATGGGAAAAGATCTCCAGCAACCCCAAATTAGACAGTGTACTGATCTCCAAAATATATAAAGAACTCAAGAAGTTAGACATCAAAATATCAAATAATCCAATTAAAAAATGGGGTACAGATCTAAACAGAGAATTCTCAACAGAAGAATTTCAAATGGCTGAAAGACACTAAGAAAATGTTCAACATCCTTAGCCATCAGGGAAATGCAAATTAACGACTCTGAGATACCATCTTACACCTGTCAGAATGGCTAAGATTAAAAACACCAATTATGGCTTATGCTGGAGAGGATGAAGAGTAAGGGGAGCACTCCTCCACTGCTGGGGCAAATGCAAACTTGTACACCCATTCTGGAAATCAGTATGGCAGTTTCTCAGAAAACTGGAAATCAGTATGGCAGTTTCTCAGAAAACTGGAAATCAGTCTACCGCAAGACCCAGCAATACCACTCTTGGGCATATATCCAAAGGATGCTCAACCATACTACAAGGACATTTGTTCAATGATGTTCATAGTAGGATTGTTCTTAATAGTCAGAACCTGGAATAACCTAGAAGTCCCTCATCTAGGATAAAGATAATGTGGTACATTTACATAACAGAGTCTACTCAGCAGTAAAAACAATGACATCTTGAAATCTGCATGCAAATGGATGGAATTGGAAGACACTATCCTGACTGAGGTAACTCAGATCCAAAAAGATGATCAAGGGATGTACCCACTCACAGGTGCATACTAGTTGTAAAGCAAAGGATAAGGAACCTGTAGTCCTCGAACCCAGAGAAGCTAAGTAACAAGGAGAACCCTAAGAGAAACATACATAGATCCCATCCTGGGAAGGGGAAATAGACAAGATTTCCTGAGAAAATTGGGAGCATGAGGGTGGGAAGAGAAGGGAAGGAGGAAGGGAAGGAGGAGAGGAAAAGGGGAAGGGGGCGTGTCGGGGTTCGCGGATCAGCCCCACGTCTAAGTTTTGGTATAAAACTGTTTGGAGAATAAACGAGGAGGAATTCTTTAGCATGTGAACTCAGGATATCATGAGGGCCCCCTTAGAATCTCCCTCCCAATAAAATCATCTGAGTTATATCTTTATTCCCGCGCCTCCACGCCGGTCCAGAGAGAGTAGTTTATGATGGGGTCTGGTCCAGAGAAATAATTTATGGTCCGGGCTAGCACCGGACCCCAACATAATGGCACCAGACATGGGGCGGATCTGCGAATCCTGACAGGGGAGAAGAACTAGAGGGACTCGGATGGTCGAGATGGGGGAAGGACAGAGTCCAAGAACAAAGAAAGAGATATCTTGATTGAGGCAGCAAGAAACCTAGCACTAGAGAAATTCCCAGGAATCCACAAGGATGACCCCAGCTAAGACCCTAAGCAACAGTAGAGAGGGTGCCTGAACAGGTTTTGCCTTATAGTCAGATTAATGGCTGTCTTAAATGTCATCATAGAATCTGCATCCAGCAACTGAAGGAAGCAGATGAGAGAACCACAGCGGAGCATAAGGCTGAGCTCACAAAGTCCAGTAGAAGGGAGGGAGGACATAGAATAGGAGCAAAGAGGTCAAGACCATGATGGGGATACCCACTGAAACAGCTTGCCTGAGCTAATAGAAGCCTTCCTACTCGCGCCTGATGGCAAGGGAACCAGCATAGGACAAACTAAGCACTCTGAATGTGGGTGACAGTTGTACGATTGGGGCAGACTGTGAGGTCACTGGCAGTGAGACCAGAATGTATCCCTACTGCTTGTTCTGGCTTTTTGAAACCCATTCTCCTTGGAAGTATACCTTGCTCAGCCTAGATTAAGTGTGTAGGGTCTTGGTCCTGCCTCAAAGCAATGTGTTGACTCCCCATGGTAAGCCTTATCCTCTCTGAAGAGTGGAAAGGTGGTGGGATGGTGGGTGGGGAGGAAGGTGGAGGGAGCAGGAGGAGTGAATAGAATGGGAAATGGATCTGGCAGGTAAAATGAGAATTTTTTTAATAAAATAAAATTTTAAAATACATGCAAAATTGAGGTTACATGACTGTGTTACTGGAATGCTTATTAGATGTGAATTTACTAGGAAGGCAATTTGCATTTCAAAACTAAAGAGATATTTATAAAAATGTTATGCTAATGTATTTCCTGACTAATACACAACTACATAATCTTACTACACCAATACAAATGATTTGCACAATTACAACTGCTCTGTTGGGTATCTACCACCTGGTTGGACAGATATACAACCTTCTAATAATTCTCATCTACTCTGTATCCAGTATTCATTTATCTCCCTAGGCACAACAGAGCCCGAGATAGCTTTGCAAAATGCACACACTGGACAGCATCTGTGTTTCACATACTCACATTGATGTCTTCCAAATCTAAAATATTTAGGACAATATTGTTCCTCTTCCATATGATAGGGGGTCTCAGGGCTCCCACAATGGCACAACTCAGAACAGCACTTTGTCCCACAGTGGCTGCAGTAACGGTTACTCTCTGATCTTCAGGCAGACTCAGCTGGATCACTTCTGCAATGAAAATGTGTCAGTATATTTGTAAGTAGGTCATTTTCCAACATTAATTATTATAAAGTTTTTGAATGTGTGTGATTTTAGCTTTGAATTTGAATAACAGAGAAAAAGGCTCCCAGTGAAAAGAAGAAAAGAGTAAATTGTTTCCAATTAAAGGTCAGAATGATATTTCAATTTAGTTGATTGACAAGCATCCTCATGAGGCAATGAACTATTAAACACGAAATGAGTATCAAAAGGAAGTTACAATAAGCATGGCAGATTGCACCTGAAAAAGAAATAAATTATTTAACCACCAATTCGACATGTACTGTGTCATCCTCACTGAAATAAAAATGATGCTGCTTATTGTCTGATTAATTTGTACTGTAGGTGAGGTGAGACCATTGCTGGGCAGCTTCATAGAACAGTTGCAGAGCTACATGGGCAAACTGCATCATTAAATTGGAAAATATAAATTGACTCTAAGAAAATGGATTTATTTGGGAAGTTGTACTGGGAGAGGAAAAAAACATGCTCCAAATTTCACCAACCTCATAGTATTGAAGTAGCATTATGTCTGTTCTCACTGAGTGCTGGTAGAGTAAACATTTTCCAGTCTTGGAATTTTACACTTAAACATTTCTCTTATCTAGTACTTCTATGTCTGTCCATGATTACGTAGTCATGAGCACATGTTGGAAAGGTGAATGTGGCTTTTCTTTTCTCAGTCTCCTTACCATCTAAGAATTACCATTCATTCCCTGATGAATCATCATTAGGATAACTGAAACAGTGTTTCCATTTCTGCATCCATCTGGATATGCCCTGTGGTTCCTGCTTATTCTTTAGACTCTTATTCTGATGACACACAATGTTTGAATGTTACATATTAACCTGCTAAATATCACAATTGGCTGTTTGGGTTTACAGACTTTTTATGGGATTGAGTGACCCTCATTATGTCTTCTAATTTGAACCTGTGTAGTAATAATTTCTCCCTTGATACCTCTCATTCAAGGTTTGGGTTTTCTTATACCTCTTCTATTAATCTTATCTCTCTTAAAGGAAAAAAAATAGAATTTCATATGGCATAACCATTCAACAAATAGATGTTTGGAGTTTGCTTTCACAATCAGTCCAAGGCATATTCTTCCCTGGAAGGCTAGGACTGACAGACAACCCATACTCCTTAAGCACACTCAAGTGCTAATATGAAGTGATTTGTGTGAAGATAGTACAGTCCCACGCACCACTAACTGGGGAAGTCAGAAATAGACTAGACTCCTATTCTGTTACACAGTATCTTGTCTCCAAGACAGGAAGAATTGTTATTTAGGTTATTACTTTTTTTTTCATTATCCAAGAAGTGGGCAAGATAGTCTTTAAACCAAAAAACCCTATTACAGAGAGTTTCAATCCAATATCCTATTTTGTAAATTACATCAGAAAAATCTAAAAATTAGACAATTACCTTGATGAGTCATTTGTATAGACAGTTTAATTTTTCTCAATAGCATTGGCTAATACTTGCTTTTATTTTCTGATGCTTCCTGAATAATAGGAGTACAGAGAATATTTCCATCTGTTTTAGTTGATATATATGCTTCCATATGTATACATATGTATATTTATACCCACACACACACATATATATATATACACATATATACACATGTATCCATATGGTGAAATTCACATATACACATAAATAGGCACAAATAAGTGTTATTATGTTGATTGGAAATAAAATACTTTGAAATTTTCAGAGACCTCTGTTTATATAAAGTTTAAAAATTAAAAAGAGAAAACAGTATAAACATAATACATAAGATATCACAAAAACTATCAATAATTCTCTATGGTTATTCCTGAAATATAGCATCTAAGTTCCTCTTTAAATAGTAAAAAAGATAATAGAATCTCTAATCTAAAAAGCATCATACTCTATTGGATACTTCAATACTTAGAATTTAATTGCTACTAGGTTACCATGAAAACCTTTTCATCAACTCTTTAATGAGGAATTGGTATGTCGTTTGAGGTAGTTGTAATATATTATATTTTAATTGAATAACATGATCCTCTTATAATAAATACTGACAAGGAGTTAGCCTTCCAAAATGTATTTTAAAGAGAACTTATAATTAGAAAAAAAATAATTACTATTCAGGCAATAATAATATATAATAAAACTTTTCCTCTACAGTTTTATTTTAGAAATTTTAAAATTATTAACTAAAGTTATTCATTATTAACTAAAATTATTAAATAATTATTTAGTTATTAAATCAAGGTATTTTGAAAAATTAGAATTTTGCATATTCCTAGCTACATTAAAGAAAATTTTATCCAAAAAAGGAATCATTTTTATTGAAACTGATGCAACTCAGATAAACAGGGTCTTCCCTAGACAAAGTGAGCAGAAATCCTTCGATCTAGGAGGTCACTTGTCCATCTTCAGTCTTTTTCATGTGATTCATTTTCCAATATTTACCTATAAGCATTTTTATTCTTAACTTGCAACAAAAACACTTTAGTGGTAAATGATGTACTCATACAAAAAGGTAAAATGTATAATTATCATATTTTATTATAGTATGTACAAATGAAGCTATTATTCAATTTAAAACTCTTTAAAATTTATCAGAATAAGGTGTGTGTGTTCAGTGTGTTTGCGTGTGTGTGTGTGTGTGTGTGTGTGTGTGTGTGTGTGTGTGTGCACTCAAGAGTATTTTAGTGCTTGGAATTGTAAACATAACAAAGATTCAAAGAGAACATAATCTTTTCTATTTGCTTGAATCCATATGGAGGATGGCATTCTTTGTTTTCTAGCATTCTATTCAGAGTCAGCTTTTGATAGTGATGTGCAGAACGTTGCTTGCAGCAATAACAGCAGTCATCTTAGCTCTCTTCCTAAGCCTTTACTGTAGTGATAAAACATTTGAATGAAATGAGCTTTAAGACAAAGCATGTGAGGCATGTTGCTCAGAATCCTGTGGCCTTTTATGGTGACACATTTCTGTGAGGACCAGGCTTGGGAATCTGAGGTAAGAGGAACAAGTTTAATTACTTCTTGAGCTACACAGTGAGCCTGCTTAAAACAACAACAACAACCCTTCCCCACCCAAAAACAAACAAACAAACAAACCTACAAAAGACTCTTGTTAAAGGGAAACCTAACTGGAGTACACCTAAGAATGTTTTGAGAAATTTGTGTATTTATTCATTCATGAATGTCTCATCTTCCTGAGATCCTTCTTTAGTATGAAAGGAAAGAATTTAATGCTCTGATGATGCTGTTTCTAACCTCATATTTTGAAGATTTTGAAGACATGCCACTTCTACTGTAGATCTTTTTATTTTCTGTTTGATAATTTAGCAATACAAAATCATGTAAATTACTAGCTTACTGTGGGTTACTGTGTACTTTTTCTTATCTTCATGACTAGAATTATGAGAATGATAAAAATATATTTCCAGGCTGAGGAAATATTTGTCATGCAATCAAGAAAACATCCAAGTGAAATGGTACACAAGATGACCTATGCCTGTAATGCCAGAGCTGAAGACGGAGACAGGAAGGCTTCTTGCTGTTGGCTAGTCAGCCATATTTCAATGAGACAGAAATAAGACGGATGGCTTATGAGGTATAACACTTGAGCTTGCCCTATGTGCAAATTATGTGCACACATGCATTTCGGCATACATGCATACACATGCACATGCTCTCACACACAATACTTTCTCATCTTTCCTATTTTACTAAAAAAGGTACATTTCTCATATAATATATACTGATTAAGGTTTTCCATCCCTCTACTCCTCCCAGTTTCTTTTCACCTCCCTCCCATCAGAATACACTCCCTTTCTATCTCTCATTAGAGAAAGAAAGAAAGGAAGAAAGAAAGAAAGAAAGAAAGAAAGAAAGAAAGAAAGAAAGAAAGAAAGAAAGAAAGAGGGCTGGAGGAAGGGAGAAAAGGAGGGAGGGAAGGAGGGGAAAAGAAAAATTGGTTTCTAAGATTCTAAGAGAGGATAACAAAATATGACAAAATGAAATATAATAAAATAAAACAAAAGCCAGATTGATGTTTGACAATACAAGGCAACAGAAGGAAAAGAGAACCAAGAGAAAACTCACAAGAATTAGAGACTAATTTGTTCACACATTTATGAATCACAAAAAATACTAAATTGAAAGCTATAATACACATGCAGAGGGCCTTGTCCAGATCCATGTAGGCCCTGTGTTTTCTGCTTCAGGCTCTGATTAATATATCTTCAAAATAAAATAAAGAAAAGAAAACTTCCTCCAGAAGTAAAAGTTCAAAGAACAAATCTGGTCTAATGCCACTGTGATCTAGAATTTGTTAACTATTCATTCTAACAGTGACTATGGTATACATGAAAGTAAGAATGTGTATAAAAATATGTGATTATTAGCCAGGCGGTTGTGGTGCATTTCTTTAATCCTGGCACACAGGGGCAGAGGCAGGTGGATCTCTGTGAGTTCGAGGCCAGCCTGGTCTACAAGAGCTAGTTCCAGGACAGGCTCCAAAGCTACAGAGAAACCCTATCTCAAAAACATCATCAACAACAAAAAATATGCGATTATAGAAGGAAAAGAAAATAAGAACATGGGAATCGTGGTGTATATAAAAAGAGAACGATGACAGTAAGTTTGAATTAGATTTTTACATCATGAGAAATGGGCATGTTTACCAAGACTGCATTACATTAATTATGTATCTATTTTACAATAGCTAAATATAGACTCTACTGTATATCTAACTTAGTGATACAGTAGTCTCACAATGTTAATTCCCTGGATATACATATAATTTCTATTACGATGAATCATAAAATAAGTTAAATAGTTATATATCTAATAACATATCCTTCTCCCTCCTTACTCTAGCAAAAGACACCTGAAACAAATACTAATAACATGAGTAGGAAACATATCAAAAAAGATAATTACGTGTTCTAGATGGAGTGACTTGATTATAATGAGAGCTATGATATTCAATAGCCTGATTCTAAATAACTGTAAAATTTAAATGATTTTTTTGTCAAGTAACAAAGTAACAACAAAGTAAATTGTAGTCTGGCTTTGATAGACAAAGGTATGCACTAATTAATTACAGTAAAGTGTATAAAATTTTAGACTAAATGCATATAAAATGTTTATATATATAAATCAAAAATAATGAAACAGAAGAGTAAGTAGAAATTTATTTTTCTTTGGCTAACACAGACTAGCTCATGTAGCTTTATGCATTCACTTCTTTGGCTAACAAAGACTAGCTCATGTGGCTTTATGCATTCACTTCAATGGAACAAATAAACTATAATAAAAAGAGAGTGTGTATGTTAATGAGTTTATGCCCACAGAGGCTAGAAAAATATATGTGATCTCCTGGGGGTGAAGTTATAGACCAGTGCCATTCACTTGGTGCTAAGAACAAAATTTCAACTCATCCACAAAAGCAAATAAGTGATCTTAACCTCTCAACTATTGTCACCCCGTGCCCCGCCCCACACAGAGATGATTTAGTCTTAAAGACCTTCCTACCCTGTATCCCAGGAGGGGAGTGCTGTCACTCACAGCCAGGTTGCATCTGGAGCCATAGTTTTATTTAATTGATAGCTACATAGCAAAATAGAGAGTTAGTAAAGAGGAAAGGTGATAAAAAAGAAAGTTTACAGCACAGAATGGATAAAGATAAACATTTGTAAATAGGTGCTTGTCAAACACTGAAACTACAGCCAACAACATAGTAGATAAAATGGGGCAAGCGTAACATTTGAAATCAAGTTTTCTGTCAATGTAAACAATGCCAGTGAGTGAACTGAAGAAGCTGCTTTGATCTCAGGCAATGATAACAGAAACTAAAGGAATCGTGTCCACAAAGATAACAGTAAAATTAAAGAAAATAAGAAAAATCTTACAATTCTATTAATATATAAACTTCCTATTCAATAGTAATATGAACAGGACAACTCACAAACAAAAGTAGAAACATGACAAGTGAATAATTCCTTTGCGGTGATGATACAGATTAAATCCCATCTTAGCATTTTTATACACATCTAAATTTAGAACAAAATAAATACATTTTCCAGAAATGAGGAGCAAAAGCAGGGAGGAAAGAGGTGATGAGGAAGGAAAAAGCAGAAAGGAAAGAAGGGATGGGGTAAGAATAAAGAACGAGAAGGGGGAGGAAAGGCAGGAGAGATGGAGGGAGGGAGGAAGGAGGGAGAAAGAAGAGAGGAAGTATTGGAAGATAGGAGAAGTTGAGAGCACTGGGGAAGAAGAAAGGGAGGAGGAAGGTGGGATAAAGGAGAGAGGGGGAATGGAAGAAGAGAAGGAATGGCTGAAGGAGCTGCAGAGGTCCTCAATCATGACCAAAGTCAGTAGAGCTGTCTGCCATTGGACCCTGAAGCTGTTCCTCCTGCAGATCATAAATGATTATCACTGGAAGCTCAAACTTGCAAAAGGGAAATGAAAAAACAAGAGGCCATAAATTTAAGAGGGAGCTTGGAATGGTGGTGGACTGATGGGAAGGAGGGAAAAGTGTTGGAAATAAACTATATAAGTATAAAATTAAAAAATAATTTAATTTAATAAAAGACTATGAGAAGTATTATAACCAAAACTTCATACTTCAAATGTCATGCTTTTGAGCACTTTTATAATCTTGGATAAGGAAGAGATTTCTTAAGTCAACCACAGAAGTATAAATTTTATTCTGTTTATTAAATCATTTAAAGACACTATTAAGAGACCAAATCCACAAGTCACTGAGCAGATGTATTGCTCAAAAATGTAACAAAATCTCACTGCAAATTGAATGATTTCCTACAGACGATTGCAAACTGTTAATAATCATTAAAACTAATGAAAGATTTGAACAAATGTTCATGATTCACTTTAAGCTACATGGCTCACAATGCTCTGAATAAAGGTGGTGCTTAGCAGTTCATGAAATCAAAGGAAGAAATGCTCAGGCCAGGGCCTACCAGACCGGCTTGTAGTTAAGATTAGCAATAACAATGGTTGAGAAGTATATGGAGATATGCAAACTTTAAATTCCTTAAACATGAGTGCAATTCATCTATGTGCTATCTTTCACAATCAGAGATAAAGTCAAGGCAAACGTGCCTGTATAGGTATGCTTCCCCAAACAAGTCAACCTCATGTTTTACAGATGCCTTGAGTTATGGAACTGAGCAGGAAATTTCAGGCCATGGGTGGCTTAGCATAAATGCAGTGCATACACACTTATATATTAAAATATCCACGTACACAAAGTACATTATGAAAAGTATGAATTCTACTGACAATGAAGATGGAGGATAGCATGAAAAATATTATCACCTGGGCAACATGGCATTGTTGGGACCTCAGTTTTATTTCAAATGAATTTAGGGGCTTTCAGCAGGTTGCTGTCTGTTTCTCTAAATTCCCTATTTTAAAAATAGACACTGTATCTAAACTTTTAAGATCAATGTTAAGATTAACTATGATTGTGAAATGCTTGTCAAGGTAATTCTTCAGCTTGATATCCAAATGAATTATAGAGAGTGAAGCTGCCATTACTAATAAAAAGCAGTTGATATATATCAAGTTGATATATATATATATATATATATATATATATATATATATATATCAGTTGATATATATAAAGGGTTGAGATGGGCACTAATTCATCATTCATGTTTATGAATATATTATTTTACATTCAAAAGTAACATAAGTTAACATAAATTTATAAATCACAAGTACAGTACTCAGCCTCAGACCACAAGCTACAGAAGCTCCTTTTTGATGCTCATCTTTAGAGCTAGGTGCTCAAGGGATTATTCTAAAATGTACATACCTTTGCAAAACACATCTTCATTCCTTTTGCTTCTGTCGGGTATTTGGTCAGGACAATGAGAATAGAGACACAGTATGTGTAATGTTCTGTCCTGTCTCTTTAAGAGACAAGCCATGCCTACTCCCTTCCAGCTTCCAGCCTTAGCCTTGCTCTCACTCTCTCTCTCTGGTGCCCCTGTCTTGGAGAGGCAGCTGCTAACTCCCCTCTCTCTTCTTCCCCCCTCTCTCTTTTTTCTCTTCTCTCTCTCTCTCTGTATATATATATATATATATATATATATATATATATATATATATATATATATATATATATCCCCCTCTCCCCTTTTTCCTTTCCCTCAATAACCCACCTAATAAATGTTCAACTTTACTCTGCATGGTGTATCTGCCTCTCTCTCTCACCCGCCTGCCGCGGCAGCCACATGGCTGGAACCATTGGGGACCTGCTGCATCTCAACCCTGCAGCAAGCTGCCTGGGACCTGCAGCCAGGGTGCCTGCCCCTCCCAGGACTGGCTATTTTGGGACCCACTGTCCCCTGCCTGCCGGGGAACTCATGACAAAAGCATTACAGTATGTCTTGCAATTTTTATTCTCTTGATTTTCAAATGGAATTCATATGCATCCCAGAGTCCTATGAACCCAGTAATATAATGGAATTTACTTTAGCAGATTGTAAATAGAAGCTTCACTGATTCACAATGAGAAAAATCTAGCATCCATTTGGGAAACCATTTCTATAAAGGGAGTGCAAGCAGTTCATTCACACCCACTTCAAATCAGCTTAGTGCCCCTGTGCTGTGTTAGGAAATGTTGCAGGCACAAGGAAAGAATTTGATCCTGTGTGTGTTCATTCCTGAAATTTGCTTTCCTTCTTTCTTTGATTCCTTTCTCTCTCTCTTTCTCTCTCTCTGTCTGTCTCTCTCTCTCCTTCCCTCCTTTACTCTCTCTTTGTTTTTAATTACAGGCAAGCAGAGAGGTAAATTCTACTCTGTTTCTTTCATGTGGTGAGATAGTATTTTCTTATATCAAGGTATGCAATGCCTTTTATATTGCTGTCTAATTAAAAGACTTCTGTGAAGAGATTGCTATCTGCCTATTGGCTCACTTCAATACTGAGAAACTGGACGTGAGATCAGAGCATTGGCTTTCATAGGCAGCCAAAGAGAGTGTGTCTATTTAAGAGTTCATAGCAAATAGATGTGAAGGCCCTGGGAACCAAGAGCAGCCTACTCATTTCTGGCCCCTCCTCTCTGGATCCAAAGATGGGTCTCAGCGATGCAAATGATGAAATAAATTTAACACTTCAACCAGAATAAATTAGGCTATTGAGGGTTGACTGAGCTAATCAAAGTGCCAAGTTTGTACTGGAGAATCACATCCCTTACTGACAGGAGGAAAGCATCGTGATTAATCACAAGCATTGGTGGTGACTCTGGGAATCTTCTTGGAGTACACAGACCCAAGTCTTCAAAGGGTTGGTGAATAGAAACACAGTAAAGGGAGTGGACAATTCCCAGGTGGTAAAACCGATCTGCTAGTGATCTGATCTTTCGACACTAGGATCTGAGATCTTTCTTTTTCACTTTCAAGAGTTTTATGAAAGGGTACATGTGTGACAAATGCTTGGCTCTCTGCAAACTTTTTTTTCTATGCACATCACGGCGTGTGTGCAACCATAACATTTATTTAGGCACATTGCAGACGAATTGAGTTTTTTTTAAATTTTTAAAATTTCTTTTCATTTGTTTTTTAGTGGCTTTTTAATTTCAGCAAATATTCCAACTATGGTTGGAAACCAGGCCTAAAGACCAATTCTGGCCTAGGAAGCTGTTTTCCCACCCTACAATCCACCCTGGAATTTTTTCTTATCTGTGACTGCTTTGAGCTAAAGGAGCAACAGATATGCAAAGCCAAAAGTGTGTACTCCCTCAGCAGATGCAGCCTGTTTAGTGAACAGTTCCCATTCATCTGAGTTTACTTAAATAGGATCCATTTGATTCTGCCCATTCTTTATGAGTGAAACACTGAGCTACCTAGAAGGACAAGAAGATTATCCATATGTATGTATGTGTGGGTGAATTCACAAACCAGCCTTCCCAGCCACCAGGCAGCAGCCGCTGCACAGCATGGACAGCTGCTGCACCTCTCACCACTCAGCAAACAAGAAGGGAGGGTATGCCCAGCATTCATCACCTACATCTTTTCCATGTCTGATGTACAGAACAATGATCCTTTCTTCTCTCTTCTTGATACCCTGTCAAAATACTATTTTCCAGGCAACATTCCCAACCCAGCAGAAAAAGAAATGTTAATTATTCTATGCAAATCATTCATACTACTAATCTGAGACTGGGAACGAACATGGTTGGGTCTGCTAAAGAGTATTCACATGTTAATAGGGCTCATTTTAATTTAAATATGCGCTTACCCACCAAAGTTTCAATAGAATACCTCTAAAGGAAAAACCTTCTCACTTTCTGTGGCTGCTTCCTAGAACTCAGAAGGATCAAGATCTGGATAAGATGTCCTCAGTAAACTCCGGGCCTGCAGACAGTTTTATTCCTAATTCTAGGTCTCAGATAACACCTAGGACATTTTTTACTTCAGAAAACATGCCACTGTCAACCTTTGAGACAACTCTGAGATAGAAGGATCTTATCTTTTGACACTTTTATTATTGTTATTTGGTAATTAACTAAACTATTTGAAGCTGTTTCAATTCCTTCCAGGTTTTCACATACACCAAACAAGTACTGTACAACAGAGCAACATCACTGGCTCTGGATAGTTTTGTCATCCTGGGATATCTTTCTCAGGTGATCCAGTGGCATTCTGTGAAATTCAATCACTGAGGGCAATGGTGCCTGCATTTTCTGCATTGGATGGCAGCAGTCCTTGCCCAGTGATCATCCATCATTACTGAATGCAAACACAAGTGATCCAATATGCTCACCGGTCTCCCCTCATCAACAAATAGTGCCCCACAGCAGTTGCAACTTGCCAGTCACATCAATAAGTAACCCTGAAGCCTTTTAGTGTAGCACAGTCTGCAGTCCTGATGACCACAGTTTGTGGTCATCTCACCACAGCATCCTATGGTTTATTTCGTCTTCTGGGCCATTTCTATGGCAGTAAGTAAATATGTTCTGTTTCTCAAAACTTACCAATTTTTTGCTGTTTCTTCGCTCATTCTACCTGTGCTTCAGAGGGAGTTTACAAAGAACCAATGAGAAACCAGGAACATTCATCTGTATCCCATAACTCTAGAAAGGCCCAGGACACAGAGAAATACAAATGTCCACAGTTATTTATACCTTTAGAGGCTGGAAATAATTTCCACAAAATAAGGACAGTTTTTATGTCAGGGGTTTATGTACATTTTTTCCTACATACACATGGGGTAGAGGCCATTAGTATTTATAGACACTCATTTCAGAAGGACACATGACTTTAAATATATCTATTTAGATGTCTCACAACACTTTAGTAATGTCTAGAAAAAATAACCAACAAATACTTAATTTAATCTTTTAAATATAAACATACTATAAAAAAAATCAGATGGCTCAGTGGGTAAAACTCTTTACCACTCAAGCCAGGCAACCAGAGTTCAGTCCCAGGAACTAGACTTCTGGCGTCTATGCTCTGAAATATGTTCCTCCAGCACATGCATCATGTACACGTATATACATGCACACTAAACATAAATTTTTTAGCAGTTTAAAAATGTAGGTGTCCTCGGGCATGTCCCCAGCTAGGTACTTGGGCAGCAGAGGAGAAGGTGCCTGATCTAGCCTTGTCCCATAGTCACATTGATGAATATCTTGATCATCACCGTAGAAATTTTCGTCCGATGGATGGAGATAGAGACAGAGACCCACATTCACATCAGAGCAATGAACTGAGCTCCAAGGTCCAGTCGAAGAGCAGAAGGTGGGAGAAGATGAGCAAGGAAATCGGGACCGGGAGAGGC
>PVIU01007552.1:0-90866 GCA_004026605.1 Ondatra zibethicus
TCCACATTTAATTTTTTATTATTGCATTATAAATAGTACCATTCAAAATTTCCACCTCCTCCGCTCCTCCCATTTCCCTCCCGCTTCCCCACTCCTCCTCCCCTTTTCCCCTCCAGTCCTAAGAGAGGGCAGGTTACCCTGCCCTGTGGGAAGCCCAAGGCCCTCTCGCCTCCATCCAGGCCTAGGAAGGTGTGAATCCAAACTGACTAGGATCCCAAAAAGCCAGTCTTCTTTAGAGTACTTCTTCTGCATAGAGATCCTGATATTATGAGCACTCACTATAAAATCCAAGGTAATGTACTTAGCAATCACAGTTGATAGGCTTCTTCTATCAATAAAGTGCAATAAAGTAAATACTGTTCCCTGAAACTGTCTCCAAAGTGGTTTAATCCCACATCCTAAGGGCGTTGCTGTCTTGGCAGGGGATACCCTCATGACAACAAAGGCAACAACTTTCTACAATTGTAGCTACAGGGGATTGCCACCCTCTTTAGACTTCACAAAATCCAGGTAGGCACTTACTGTGCAGGCTTAGTAAAACCTTAGACACATAATATAGTTTTTAAGGCTATGTTTAGGTAACATAAGAGTAATTCTCATCCTTTTCATGATTGCACCCTGAAGTTGTTTAACCTCTTGTCCACCCACCAGGATGCTCCCTTAGAGTTTTTATCTTCTAATATACTGTCCCTGACTCTACAACTACTATGTCTGCACCTAATTACTCACTGTGGGTCAGGAGGACGTGTTATCTCTGCGGAGGAGCCCTCTATACCATAGCATCAACCAGTATTAAAGCCATCATGGAGTCTGTGAGTCATGGTTTTCCATCAGCATAAACCAGAAATAAGAGATAGTGAGAAATGATCTTTACTTATAAAATGATGATCTACTTGGAAATGTTAGAAAATACCTCTTTGATACAGTCCCTGATACTTTGCAAAAACAACAAAAAAATGGTAGGTACTGTGTAGGAGGTCACTGCAGAACTAAAACTTTTGTTTGGTATGTGTAACAGTTGTACCTTACTTATTTTTCAGTTTCATATTTAAAATATGTAATGATGCATAGTTATAAGAACTAGTATATTAATATGTCATAATTTACAGATTTCATAGTTTAGACTTTAGAATTAATTTATTCAGTAATTCAAATGCTATACAATGGATTACAGGAATCTTTTGAGCAAAATATACAAAGACCCTGTCTTTTTTCTTTCTTATACTGGGGAACAGAAAATAGACTGTGATAAAAAGATCATCAGGTGTATATGTAAAAAATAAGAAGTAGAAAGGAAAATGTATAGAGCTACTGGCTTAACATAATGGAACTTGATCATCTGAGGTTAGCTATGGTTTCTGTCCCACCAGGTCCCACAGCCATTTAATCCCAAATAAACACACGGAGGTCTACATTAATCATAAACTGGTTGGCCTAGTAGTTCAAGCTTCTTATTAACTCTTGTAACTTATATTAGTCCACAATTCTTGTTTGTATTAGTCATGTGGCTGGGCACCTTTCATTAATGAGGCATTCTCATCTTGCTTCCTCTGTGTCTGGCTTCCTTGTCAGGCTTCCTCTTTGTTGACTGCAGACTGATCTTTCTTCTTCCAGAATTCTCCTGTTCTCGTTGTCCCACATATACTTCCTGCCCCGTTGCCCCGCCTATACTTCCTGCCTGGCTACTGGCCAATTAGCGTTTTATTAAAATACAATCGACAGGGTACAGACCATTGTCCCACACCAAGCTATAAAGGATATAAGGGTAAATGACATATTTGCTGATATTTGAAAAGAGAGTTGAAGTTAATTAGGAAGTAAAAATAATTGTGAGTAAGACACTTCCACAGAAGAGAGAATAGCCCGTGCCACTACACTTAAAGCATAGTCTTTTTGAAACTTAAAGAAGACTGCTGGAGGTCATCCTCACTGATTGACAGGTTCCAGAGATGAGGCAAGGAGTAAGCAAGGGAAGAATTTAGTCAGACCCTGGTGGTGCTAAGAATCCTGTAGCCTGACAAACTAGCAGTCAGAATGCTTCTTTATTTATATATAATTCAATAAGTAGGGAAAGATACATATTGTTCCAAACATAGATGATATCATTTTTGTTTCCAGACATGCATTTAACTTTTCTCTTCCACATCTGGGGTCACCAGTTTAGTCATCATTGATAAACCGTGACGGAACAGGACTATATTTTGCAATCAAATTTATTCATCAACCATATAACTCAATTTTTACGTATATCTAGAGGCATATCACAATCCATTCTCAAACTGCCAGGTTTGTGGCTTCAAGAATTCTAGACAGAAAGAAAATCGCCAAGTCAGTCCAAGCAGATTGTCTTGTCCAGTGTATTATTAACTCTTAATGGTCAGAATGCCTAAGAAAAACCTTCAGGACAAAGCTGCAGCAGTTACTATTCAAATTCTGACATAATGTAATTTTGAATTTTATATCTTCATAGGATGTATTCATATGTCTAACCCTGGTATTCTTTTGAGACATCACAGTGGCTCTTCAAGAGTTAGCTTTTCTAAGGAAGGTCCTGTCACCACATCATTTTGTCATCTTTCTACACCATTGTTTCTCCATCAATATAAGTCCCTGTGCAGGGCAGAGGTAACTTCAGCTAACCTAACTTTGTTTCTCTATATGACACATAATCCCTTGAGTGTATGGAAGGAGGAGGCCTTTAACCTTATCTATGGCCAACTTCTCTAGCCACCAAATCTTGTTGACCTTTTTAAGTTTACTTTGTTTTGATTATTTTGCTCCTGGGTAAGTACAGGGGCAGATGTTTCAAGCATATCAAAGAGTTCCATGAAGACATCGCTGACTCCTCTGTGTGCATTACAGCCTCCAAGATATAAGAAAGACCTTCAAGTAGGTAAAGATATCTCTCTAAAAGCACGAGGGGTAGTATGCTCAGGAGTTTCCTAGGGAAGGCTAAAAAGTAGTGCTTCTGGGAGAAGGCTTAAATGACTCATAAGGAATTGTCTATTGACTCAATATCCCCAAGTTGCACAATATTAAAAGTCCCTCCAAGCATTCAACAGGTGGAGTTCAAACCAAAATGGCATGGCAGCCATCATGAAGCTTAGCTTTGCTGGATATTTCTCAAGCAGTTGTGCTGGCTTTATGACTTTTGCCATTCCCATCAGATATTTCCGTGCCAGAATACTGCTATACTTGGGACCCCAGACACAATCAATGCAAGTGTCTCTGTTGACTCCCAGTGATGTACAAAACTGACTGAACAGGAAAGCACACTTTGCGTGTCATTGTGCCTACATATACTTATTAAATTGGTTTAAATAACAATCCTATTCTAAAATTCATCTATTTTCCAGATCAAATTATATCATCTAATTTCATTGGTCTCTGAGTAAAATAACTTTTCTCCATTTTATTGATTTTTCCAGTCACATTAACGTGGCTGTAGAATGCCTCATCCTGTTTTACTGGCTGGTAATAAGTGATATTCCTGTAGTCATCGACTCATCACTCTCCATTGCTTACTCATAATTATTTGATTTATTGACAATAAACAAATCTTTCGTTGGAGAGATTTGCACTATAGAGATATAAAGTGGTATAATAATAATAATGTAATTAAATATTGCTGTCCATACTGTGGTACATTTTCCATATGATTTTCTTAAATTCTAGAATTTAAAGGATTAGCGATAATAATTCAATTAAATAAATAAACATGAAAGCAAATTAAGTCAGGGGCTAGAGAGATGACTCAGTGGTTAAGAATACTTGCTGCTATTTCGGAGGACCTTTGTTCATTTCCACCACCCAAGTCAAGTGTCTCACAACTGCAGGTAATTTCAGCCTCAAGGAATCTGGCACCCTCTTCAGGCCTCTGTGCATACTTACATGTGGTGTACAAACATATTCTCAAGCATGCACAGTAGATATAAAATAAATAAATCAAAAATAATCAAGTCATACCAATTATAAACATTTCCAGATATAAATACCAAGTGTTGAAAAAAAAACTTTTTTCCTGATTGGTCATACATTACAATGTTATATGAATGAAACCACCAATCTAAATACCCTGAGGAGAGAAAACTAAAGGCAATTAGCAAAACACCATATCAAAGGGTTTGAAAAGAAAAGAGAGATTCTGGGAGACTTGAGTGACAGTTGTATATGAAGATGAATGTAGAAGGAGACATGACTCTGCAGAACTTGTATCCCAAGACAGCAGGATTTAATGCACCCATAGGAAGCGGGGTAACAAAGTCTGGCTCCTTTAAAAAGCCCCCTATCTGCTTTTTATAGGGTATAGAAGGAACATAACAGATGCAGGAAAGCAGTTAAAGAGTGGGCTGGAGTAGGTATTGAAACAGTGAACACCTGTGGTAATATAAGAATCTGTATATCTTATTATTTTCAACAAACAATCAACAAGTGTCTCCTTACAGAGTTTGGAGAGGCTTCCTCAGCATGACATGGCTTCTACACTGGCACTCTCAGCCCAAAGAGGGCATTGCTCTGAGGACAGATTTCCCTCAGAGCTCAGCTGAAACCGTGTGCTTCAAACTGTGGGTTAGGAACAGTATTTTCAGTCTGTGGTTTTACTATCAAAGCTATCTTAGCCTTTGACCACTAAGTAGTCACAGTTCTGCAAGCAAACTGAAATTAATTACTTTCCACATATAAAAATACGAGAATAAACTTAAAAGACAAAAATCTACTTACTAGTAACTCTGAAATACTGCTGTGTTTACTGAATCCAATACATGAAAATTTAAGCAAATTCAAAAATAATTGAGAAAAATAAGAAGAATGTTGTCATAGAATTAGGATGATAAAATTAGTACTTTGCTTGTCAGATACTTTAAATTATTTTTCATATTTCAAAATAAAATATAATTAATTTTTGACCAGCAGTGTTATTTTGATGTACTATTCTCTCCACTTTAGAACTGTCTAAGACTTCCTATTTTTGCCTGGTTATTTGGCTACCAAATCAAGTGGTTCCTAAAAATATATTGAAGCATCAATAATATTTAAAAAATGAAAATTTTCTTCTCTAGCAGTTATTGGGGTTGGAAAAAAACAGAAAGAAGAATTTATCTGCTCAAACCACTTACACATTCTTTACATAGCTTTGTGGACCTAGTGAGGTAATGCGGGATTCCTTTCTGTATGCTGTTAATACCACTGGTTAATAAAGAAACTGCTTTGGACCTATAGCAGGGCAGAACTTAGGTAGGCCAGGAAAACTAAACTGAATGCTGGGAGAAAGGAGGCAGATGCAGGAGAAGGAATGTAGTCAAACCTGAGACAGACTCCGGAACTTTAGCTGGTAAGCCACAGTCATGTGGCTATACGCAGATTAATAGAAATGGATGAAATTAATATGTAAGTGCTAGCTAATAAGAATCTAGAGCTAGTAGACCAAGCAGTGATTTAAATAATATAGTTTCTGTGTGATTATTTTGTGGCTAAGCAGCCGGGAACCAACAAGCAGCCTCCTACAACAGTGAGGACTCTGTCTCTGTCTGGTTCTGTGTCTTGGAGAAAACAGAGGTCAATTGTATCACCATAGGAATCCTGATCACTCTTTTGGAAAGGAGAATTACTCAGAATAGTGGCTCCCTTTTGACCATGTGGGACATGATCACATTGGTTGACTCAAGCAAAAGACATCTTGAAATTCATGTGATTATCGGTGCAACCTGTTTTTTGTTTTTGTTTTTCTAATTTACTCTACTGGATGTTCCAGTATAATTAGTGAGATTTCAGTACACTAGTCATTAGTGATTACTATTCTTAGTTGTCAACTTAGCATACCTGAGAAGAGAGAACTCTCATTGAAGCATCACATCTATAAGATTTACCCATGGGGATGTCTTTGGGACATTCTCTTGAGTGCTAATTGATGTAGGAGGACCCAGCCCACAGTAGGTAGTATCATTCCTAGGTAGCTAGGCCTGGGCTCTATAAGAATAGTAGCTGAAATTGAACGAGCGATCACTTAAATAAGCAACATTCCTTTATGATTTCTGCTTCAATTTCTACTTTGAGTTCCTACTTTAGCATCCCTGGATAATAGACTATAACTGATAGGCTGAAACAAACATTTTGCTCTCCAAATTTTTATTGATCATAGTATTTATCTCAGCAACAGAAAACAAAGTAGGACAGATGCTGAAACTCCTTCACACTGGAACCATGTTTTTCCTTGTATTTTACACAATAAATAACTAAAAATTTCCTTATGTATTGCTAAAATTAATAGTTTTCTGTTTTCTCTGATTTTCACTTTAGTCCCTTGTTAAAAATTTATTACTTAATGGTTTCTATCACACAATTCATCTTGAATAGACGTTTAAATAAGTGAACACATACCAAGTATCTCTAGAAGAGGCATTTTCTCACAAGACAGAGTTGCGATGCTCCAAAAGGGGACATTAAAAGTTACTTTTGTCACTAGAGAATTCAATAAACAAAAGTCTAAATTTCTATATGCTCCAGAATAGCAAATACAAATCTGTTTGATAGAGAATTGACAACCTGTTTTTTTCTTTAACATGGGGCAAGAATATGTTTTTCTAGGTTACTCCAAATGCACAACTGTTGAACAATATTTTGTAATTTACTTCATTTACTCAGGAAACTGCAATTCAGATACAGCATCTGGTTTTTCAGTGAGATTTGGCTCCCCTCCCCCATTTTTCCATCTGTATTGATTGAGGCTTAAGTCAATCAAGTGCAGAACCAAAGGTCTCACAGTGAGGCAGTGTCTGTTCCAAGAATAAAGTCCAAGAGTTATTTTTATAAGCAATGTATTTTATATTATTTTATAAAGAGATACTTTTCTTAGTTCTAGATTTGAAGTGTGGATTATTTCAGCACTGTTATTGTTAAAATTCTGCATTTTACACAAGATTGTGGTCATAATAGCCATCATTTTAGAGCATCTGCCACAACACATGTCCAAGTAAGTGACTTTACTATTCAGCAGCATGGCTGTCTTTAGTAGACATGCTTCCCATTTAGAAGAGGTAGCTACATAATCCACCACTCAAAATAATCCTCTAGCAGTATGCTCCTTTCACAAAGCAGGCAACACAGGATTTTGAGGAAGAAGCCTTAGAAAAAACCCAGCACTGTCACTACATAGCTCTGTAAATTGACATGGATCTTGAACCACTGAAAACTTTCTTAATAATTGAAGAATGAATTTTAAAATTATTTAACTCAAAAATTGCTATATAAGAATAACATATATATGATAGTATATTAAATGACATGAAAATACTTGGCCATTTGCAGACATTAAGGGTCTTTTGTCAACATTAACTTCATGGATTGGCTGAAAACAGTGGAAAATAAATCACCAACTAAAGACCAAATCCTATATAAACAGCTAATATGGATTTAGTAAAGTACCATGAATATACTCATCCATGACTCCATGGGTATCATGCTTTCTTGTTTATCTCTTGCAGAGTAAACATTTAATTCCAGATAATATGTAGTATCTTTTACATGCCCTAGCCTCCTTGCAATTAGATAGACCGTGTTGTGTGGTTCAGGGAAAAGGGTCTTTTGAAAAGGGCAAACGTGATATCAGATATTTCCAGATAGAAAGATTTGAGTTCCAAAATGCAGCATTCCATTAAATTTTTTCCTTTATGTTATTAGTCATCAATTTAATATAGTAAATCACCCCACATTTAGCAATTTAATACAATGCATATTTGTCCCTGAACTTCTGAAGACATGAATTCCCATGAGGCAGTGTGTTCTGCTTCAGGATTTGAACTAATGTTGTAGTAAAGGTGTCAATAGAGCTTGGAATTCCATCTGAAAGCTCATTTGGCAATAGATTAATGTGTAATTCCACTTACAAACCTACCAGCTAGCCTCTGTGAGTTAGAAATTATAATCTAAAGCCTCAGTTCTTTTAAGGTTCTTAACTAGAGGCCGCCCTCCTTTATTGAACTTGACAATTGCAGCAAATATTATTAGTTTAATCTAGAGAGAAAATACAAAATACTTGAAAAATTAATAATGTTCAGGATAGCTAACATACTACAACCAAATATCTAACTTATTACACATTGTTAAGGAGGTCATATATTTCTTCTAAGATTATTTCATCTGTTGACCAATTAATCCTAAGGAATTTAGATATCTTTCCTCACTGTTTATTATAATGATATCACAAGCCAACATTTATTCATCATCTACTACGTAATGGACATTGTTCTACATATTTAAAATACGTTATCTCACGTAATCTAAACCAAAATATAAAGCACTATTATTTGTTGTACTTTTTTTTTTTTGACGTTTGGAGAAATGAAGGAGATTACTCAAGATCAGAAAATGTTTTATGTACCAGATAACCTCTAAGATCCGTAGCACCCAAATCATTTACATTATGCCGTGTGACATGTTTGACACAGATATCCAATACCTCCCCAAGTCATTCATGACCTTTACTTCTGATCCACTACCTGCATTGAATCAGCACTTCTACTTAGGCTGACTTTGGTCCAACTTCAGGACTCATATAGTGGAATATGATTTGCCCTCCAGAGGAATCTAAACCACAAATTTGGTCTTTATTCATTATCTATTAAGGCCCTAACTTAGGTGAGCTTTGTTTGTGTATGCTGTATGACAGAGTGGTGCCATGGACGTAATTGCTAAAGAAAAGAAATGTACTTCTGACCCTACGTAGACTGGGAAATCTGAGATAGTCAATATCTGAAGAGATTCTCAGATCTCAAAATGGCATCTTGAACACTTCATGCTCCTAAATGAGGGAGTATAATATCCCCCTACAGGAGAACGTATGAGATGCAATTTCCCTCTATGAAGTCACTTTATAAGTCTCATGACTCAATCGTCTCCGTTCAGCTGGTCAGCCCAAACTGAGGATCAAAAATCCATGGCTGAATTACAGGAAATGCATTAGGAAAACCACATTCTTTAAAAAGAAAAAAGAAAAAAAATGGATTATGGGTGTTGTTTTATGTTCTTTACTCACTAGAAAAAAATCAACTCCAAAAATCATTAGAATATTTCCTCACATGAAGATCCCAGAACTCAGCTATCCCAAGAAAATCATATCCAACTTAAAATAAAGCCCTACTTCTATTTCTTTTGTGTTAAACAAGTCAACTGACATTCAATGGTATCTTATCAAGGCTAAGATTCATCTATCAGTGACAAGATACATGCCTTGAAAGTTCAATCAGTCTGATTTTAAAAAGAATCAGATCGTTGAAAATAGTAAATAGCTACTTGTGCATCATTTGAGAACTCTGTTCATTTCACTAGACTGTTTGATTTTTTTTAATTTTAGTTTCTTTATTCTTCATAAATTTTAAATATCAACCATTTATCTGACAAATAAGTCAGTAATCAATATTTTATCCTCTTGTATAGATTGTCTCTTTATTTGCCAACAAACATGAAGAAATTTTAATATCATTATCCATGAGGAAAAACAAAACTACACCATAATGAAATCATTAAGAAAATAAATGACGGGGAAGGAAACATTTTTTTTTTTTTGCAGCTTAGTTCAGTCTTTATGGAAATCAGCATGGCGTTTCCTCCAAAAGAAAAGAAAAGAAAAGAAGAAACAAGATTGTCTACACAACCCTATATACCACTCAACTTCTGGGTATTTATTTACCTAAAGGATATTAATTTATCATATCACAGAAATTTTTTCACTCTGATATTTATGGCAGCACTGATCAAAATAGCTAGATTACAAGGTCAGCATAAGTATCTGTTAACAGAGGAAAGGATAAAGAAAATATATTATAGATGAATGATAAATTTGATTCTGCAATAAAGAAAATAAATTGATATCATTTACAGAAAAAAAATGGATGCAATAGAGAGCACTAGAGAAAACAAATTATGTCCGACTGAGGTAGAATTTACTGCATGTTTTTCCTTGTTTTTGTATCCTTGGTCATGTATAGATGCATGAATTTATGTTTCCTTGATTCATGGGAAAGTAGACGTGGACGTTTGGACAGCAACAAAGAGGACTAATTATAAGGGTGAAGAAAGGGAGACAGAAGGCTAGAGAAAATAGAGGAAAAACGTGGTCAAAGTACATTATATATGTGTATAAAAATGTCCTTGGAACAGCAAGATGGCTTAACAAATCACATCATTTACCATGCAAGATTGACAATGGGAATTCAATCCCCAGGCCCCACATGTTAAAAAAAAAATGATTCTACAGGTTGTCCTCTCACATACACTCACTTTTTGTATAACATACACCCATACACATAAACAAAACAAATACCTATACATATACATATATATATACATGTTTCTTAAAATAGTAGAAATTGAATTCTTACTTTATTTTATTTTTAAAACAATCTTATTTTACATACCAATTCCATTTCCCTCTCCTTCCCATCCTCCCTCTCTCCCCCATCTTCTCTCCACCCCACCTCCATCCATTCCTCAGAGAGAGTGAAGCCTCCCATGGGGAATCAATAAATTCTATCACATCACTTGAGGCAGGACCAATGCCCTCCTCATTCCCCACCCACGCCATCATCTAGGCTGAACAAGGTATCCATCCAAAGGGAATGGGCTGGGCTCCAAAGAGTCAGTTCATACACTAGGGATAAGTACCTGTTCAACAGTTAGTGGTCCCACAGACTGGCCAGTTGTGGTGGCACACACATGTAGGATTTGTTGAAGGATCCCAAGACAGGGGCATCTGGAGGTCAAAGCCAGCCTGAACTAGAAATAGAATTGTTATATCACCCAACTATGTTCTCCACTGACTATTGCATGCTGAATAAAAGAAACTCCCCTGACTGAAGTTGAAAGAATCCTAGGTATATAGATCTAAATGTAAATATTTAAATGACAGTTTAAAACATGACTATTTAGCAAAATAGCAGTCTTAGCGTGCTTTCTATTGCTGTGATAAAACACCATGACCAAAAGCAACTTGGGAGGAAAGAGTTTATTTCACTTCCCAGTTTATGATGTATCATTAAACGAAGAAAGCCACAAACTCAGAGCAGGACCTTGCTGTTAGGACGGAAGCAGCAACTGTAGAGGAATGCAGCTTACTGGCTTATTCATCCTGGCCCTTTCAGTTTGCTCCTTTAGACAACTCAGAACTGTATTCCCAGAGTTGGCACCACCCCACAGGGCAGGACCTTCCCACAGCAATCCTCGAACAAGAAAATATCTCACAATTTGCCTACAGGGCAATTTTCTTGAGATATCTTCTCAGTTAAGATTTCCTCTTTTCAAACAACTCTACCTTGTATCAAGTTGACATAAGCAAAAATAACAACCCACTTATCAGCACAATATCATTGCAAGCTCTATATTAGGGCCCTTGACTACTCCAGTCATGGGATTTTGGCCATGACAGTACCATACATAAATTTTCCTCTTCTGAAATAGGCCTCAAATTCTAAACAGAAAGTGGTTAGTTACTCCTAAAAGTCTTGCCATAATTGAACCTATTATCTCTCAAATACTTCCTATGTCTTCCTTAGAATAAAATTCAGAATGTCCTTATGATTGTCCTGTATTGGTCAATTCTGACTCCACGCACCTCTACCCACACTCTGCACCATCTTTCTCTTCACGTCCTCACACTGCAGGGAATTTCTGGACATCTTGCTGTCCCTTGAGCACCTGGTTCAGGGAGTTTCAGATTGCTATTCCATCTTTATGAACCCTTGGCGTGATCTTTCAACTCCTTGAAGATTTTGTTTAAATACCATTTTCTCGATGAGACTGTTTCTAAGCCCCTTTAAAATTATAAACCACCCTTAATTCTTCTTGACACCTGCACCCCTTGCAGCCTTCTGACATATACTTCATTTATTACCCATCTCTTTCTGTACATAGTAAAAAAAAAACCCTTTGTAGAAGAGATTATATGTTTCTATTTCATTTGCTACCAAATTTATAGTGCCTAGAACATTGTATTATAAACATTAGGTGCTAAATTAATCCTTAAATAAAGAAGCTTGATGAAAAGTTAAGATCAGAATGTACATGATGATAATACTATGAATTATTCTCTTCTATCAGCAAATTGGGAAAATATTAGTTTGAACAGTAACATATTCAAATTTGATAGTAAATGCAAGGTAATGTTAAATAAATTAAAAGAACAGGAAGCTTTCATATGTGTACATTCTAAAATTATTCACAGAATACACTGAAAGTTACAGAACAAAGATACAAGAACAACCACCAAGATTATCTCAAATGTAAAGTGTTGCAAATAGAGTAACTAATGAAGTTACCAACACAAAATGTCATGTTCAGAACAATGAAAACTAAAGAATATTGGCTTCATTGTTCCTGTCTGCTGAGAAGTAGAGGAAATGAAGTAAAATTTAACTGGTGACACCGATGAACAGAGTGACAAGGAGACAGGGGAATAATAGCTCACAGTAATGAGTCATTCATATTTGAATTCATGCTCACTCTTGAGCAGCTTCACATTAAAATATGAGGGAGAGAGATAAGACAGTGAAATGAAGTCACATAAGGCCTTTATGAGATTTTAACATGAGCATCAGAGAAATCAAGAGTCGGAAAGAAAAGTGATCCTTAAATAATTCGAGCAGGCATGGATTTCTCACATTGCCAAAAATAGAAAGGAAGGCAAGCACAAAAGTGAAATGGGGTTGACAGAAGGTGATTGAAGAGGATTTTTGTCCCCAGATACTCACATGCTTGCTTTTAGCTATCATTCCTTGGCACCCACACCAACCAACCTTCATGAATGTGGCTTCCACTTTAGAGAGGGCTTTCAAGTTCCTCTGTCCCCCTATCTAGTTGGGAACTAAGGAAGGCAGCTTCTAAAGGTTCCAGTAGCTCAATGGAGGGAAGCATCCTCCCTATTTTGGCAAGACTGTGTGGCCTTTTGGCAGGCAAGGCAGTGAGTTAACACTGTTAGTGCTTTGCAATCGCCTATGACTTTTGTCGTGTGTTTAAGCTGATTAGCCCCTTGGGTGACTTTGGCTTCCAAAGCGGTATTTCTTTTGACAGCTTACTGTGGGGACAGATGTCTGGACAGCCGATAAACTTCTTACCGGTTATTTCTCTTTGGTTTCTGCTGACCTAATTTAAAAGTGCCTTGCAAACTTATAAGCATGAGGCCCTGGTTTATAGGGCTTTGAGATGTTCATTTAAGGACCAACCACTAATAATAAACAGGAAGCAGGAACTGCCCTCATGCAACTCCCCCGTCTCTCTGACCTCAGGATCACCTCTTCAGAGTCTATCTCCACAATTTTAGCCTTGCTTTTTCGCATCTGAAGCTCTTCCTATTTCTCAGCCTGTATTATTCGGACCGGAAAGCAGAAGCATCTTGCCTCATTCTTCTTAATCTGAATTCGTCTTCAGTTTCAGTTTTTGTAATTTCCTTTTACATATTCAAAGTCTCTTCCAAAATAAATGTTTACTTCTTGGCTCCTCCCAGTGAATGCCAGGTTCTATGCCTTGACTTTTGATCCACTACTAACCTTTTATAATTATATGTAGTCAACTACTCATAATCAGTATTTTAACAACTCTTAGTCATCCTGATATATAGATTATCTATCCTCACAATTTCATAAATTTTGATATTGAGGTACTTATTTCCTATATATTTTTTGACAAACCAACTGTAATTTGCTAACAAAATTCATCTTTATAATGAGAGTGATGGCAAATTTCTGTACAATAGAACTGAAGAGACTGAAGCAAAATTATTTTGTAAGTTGGAGGCCTATGTGGTTTAAACAATGAGACTATATTTTGTTTAAAATGTCATCTGAAGGAAAACTATTGATAAACTACAATCCAGTCCCAGCCTTCATTCTCATGAGCTGTAGTCCCTGTTTTGGGGAATATTATTTTCAGGTGTGTGACTTCTGTTTACACTTCATTTGTTTAACTCTGTAAATCTATAAACACCTGATGGTCCTAATATAGCGATGAATGATCAATAGCGAGGCAGGAGCAAGGATAGGCAAGGCTAGCAAGCAGAAAGTATAAATAATAGGAGAAATCTGAGAGGAAGGAGAAGAAGGGGATAGAGAGCAAGGAGAGGAGGACACGAGGGGCCAGCCACCCAACCATCCAGCCAGCTACATAGTTAAAAGGAAAGTAAAATATACATAAGTTAGAAAGTCCACAGGCAAGAGGTAGACAATTTAAGAAAATCAGGCCAGAAATAAACCAAGTTAAGGCCAGGCAATCATAACTAAGAATAAGCCTCCATGTGTGATTTATTTGGGAGCTGAGTGGTGAGTCCCCCTAAAAGTCAAGAGAGTAAAATATCATACAACACATTGGAACTAACATTCTGTTTCCATAGTGCTTGTGGGAGTTTGGTTTTCCTGTTAGATATTTTTGGAATACTATTCAAAATCTAAAAGCACATATCCATCAGTCTAATTATTTCCCTGTTATGTATCCATTGCACAAGAACTTTCCAAGCAAATAGAATGGTTATCATTGATTAATGCTCTATTGTAGTAAAAAAAACTCAGAAACAATTTAGGTATCTATCATTAATGTGATAGTAAGTAAATTTAAAAGTATTCTTATACCACTGGATTCAACATATCCTTCAAAGGTATATATGTTCATCAGTGGTACTTATATAAAACCTTGTCAGTAAATAAAAACAAAAAATAGTAATTGCAAAATACACATTACACTTGGCAAAAATAAATTCATCAAAAGTTCTGGAAGTCCAGGCAGTAGTGGCACACACCTTTAATCCCAGCGACGATAGGCAAATTTCTGTGAGATTGAGGCCAGCCCGGTCTACAAAGTGAGTTCCACGGCCAGCCAGGATGGTTACACAGAGAAAGCCTGTCTCGAAAACAAACGAACCCCCCCCCAAAAAAAAGGAAAGAAAGAAAAAGAAAACTTGATATACCTGAAGTTCTTTAGGCAGGAGGTGTATTCTAGCAACACAGAATTTTTAATCACATTTTATTTGCTTATTATAAACATAATTAGTCACAGAGTGGGTTCTTTAATGCAGATCTGATGTTTTGTTATTTGTGCTTATTTACTTTTTTTTTACAACCATATCAGATGAAATACTTTGAGAATCCCCCTAGGAGGCTGATATATTTTATACTGGTGGCATAATTAGACCTGTTCCAGGCAGTACCTGTATGAGTTCCTCAAAGCGTATAAGACTCAACTTTCCTGATAGATTATAGTAGTCAGTATAACTCAGGAGTAGAATAATTGGAATTTAAAGTCCATATGTTAGTAGACATGTAGAACATACAAGAAAAGGTGTTGATTCTCTTTTGAAGCAAACTGAATATCATGAGATCACCAAGGCACTTTTAAGATTTAGGATTGGTTAATGTGACTGGGACCAACATTTTATGATTGTTTTATGTTTTCCCCTTTATATTTGCATTACGTGTATTCACGGAACTACTAATGGGAAGGAGGGGGGCAAGACTCACAAATCGAGAGTTAAATTTCTTCAAAAGCATAGCTTCCAACTATCTGTCAGCCACCTGGAAGGCAAAATGACACCCTACAAAACAAGCAACCTCAAAAATCTATCCCAACCCTGGGTTCAATGCTAACCATGGACCTCCACAAATGATACTCATTCACAAAGTGAAGTAACCTCCCAGTACTATTCCAAATGAAATATAGCTTTGTTTAAAGAATTTGTGCAAAGTACATTTGTTTCTAGCTAGGAAAAATCTAATTATATAGAATAAAAATTTAACCATCTATGTACAATAATATATTCAAGATAAATAAAAACTTTTTTTCATTTTCCAATTATTGTGAATAAAGTGGAAAAAGATGGCTGACAAGTAACTGTATATAGTTAAAAATATAATTTGAAAATCAGAGAACTACTAAATCTTCCCCATATAATCTTTCCCATATAAATTGTAAGAGACTTATCCAAATGTGCTTCATTAATACTCTGAGATGCGCAGCACATCCTTGTAGAAAAAAATTAGAGAATGAACAAATCATGAATTCTATGCCTCTACCAGTTCATAAGTGCTCAGTGCTGTATGGTTAGGAGTAGAGCATTGTACAGCTCATTCCTAGAATGTATTTTTTCCTATTATTCAGATTCTCATCTTTACAATTCACTCCCTAATTCTGCTGCTCCTTTCTGTGCTCAGCCCATTTTTTTCCACCACAATTATCTACTAAGTCTCCTCAAAATATGGCTCATTATTTACATCCATGGAAAGGATGGATTTAGGAACTGGTGATTATGTCATAGTGATGTATAAAGATCTTATTAGAATTGGACCATTTGGCCTGTGCTAATGGCCAGCCTACTGTTAACATCACCCTCTTCTTAATGATACGGGAGAGGAAATGCAAAGATCTATTTACAAAGGTTGCGTATCCAGTTTATTTTAACAGTATTAAGTACTGACCATTACATTGACTCACTACTCTTTTAATTTACCAAACTGGCAAGGCTATTGTAGTTTCTTCATCGTTTGCTTACTAAGTTAAATGCAGTCAGTTGGGTGATATGCTGTTGTCATTGTCCCTTAGAGCTAAAGTCCCAAACTTATTTTTTTATCCTCTTTATTGATGTATGCATTATTCTCCAGTTATAAACTGTTAGGAGACTTCTAACACATTCGTTATGACTTCAATCTCTTTTCCGTTAAAATACAAAGAAGGCATATGTTCTTCAGACAGTAACTCACAGCTGAATGGGACAATTAGGTTTAAATGAATGAGACATTTGAATGGCACATAGAAAATTCATGATGAAAACTGTCTTTAAAAAGAAATATTGCACTTATAACTAAAGTCTTTCAATCAAAGTGACATTATTTATGTTTTTCAAATTCAAAGTAATTTTGCTCAGTTTTATGTATTATTTTATTGAAAACTCCTATGTGGAAAACTACTGTTGCTTTTGTCTTTTCTCTTTTAAGATTGGTATCAGACATGCGATGACTTAAAAACATTTATTACATTTGTTAATGTGTGTGGGGGTAGAGGTCAGGTGAAATTTTGGCTGGGCAAAAGACTGTTAGTAGCCTTTAGGTGGGAAGAGGAAAACAGTCAAGAGTTAGTTTGCTCTTTCCACCATGTGGACTCTGGTTGTCAAACTTAAGTCACCAGAATTGGAAGCAAGCACCTTAACCGATTCAGCCATCTTGGTTTTTATAAGGATTTTGTTGTTATTGTTGCTTGTCTGTTTGTTTCTATATCAACCACGCAAAAACATATCTCATGGTGTGGACAAAGTTCTATACCAGGTTGCTCTTACTTCAGATTTTAAATACAAGTTTGGGGTCTCCAAGTCAACTTTACTTCTTCCATGCAGATTGCATATCCAGTGGTTCCTACTGCCTGTTGTGTTTCAACAACACCCTATAACAACAGTTCACAGAATTTGAGGCCAGCTTGTTCTACAGAGTGACTTTAGGACAACCAAGGCTACATGGAAAACTCCTGTCTCTAAAAACCAAAATAAATAAATAAACAAATGCAGAACATAAAAAATAATTAGCTCAGTTCTAAAGGCAAAATGTAGTCAATGCTGACAACACGGTGCCTCTGAATCCACAGATACTAGGTCAGTTCATATCTGTGAGGGACTCTCCTAAGCCCTCATGTGATGTTTACTATTGTGTGGGACAAGGTCATAAGATTGGACAAATTCCCCTTACCATGTAGAGATGAAGAGAAGAAAAAGAGTATAGTGTAGAAAAGTACACATCTTCCCAGCCTTTTCTCTCCTGTCTCTTTGATGAAAGACTGGAGGCAAGATAAAATTAAGCATCTGCTTTAGGACAGCAAAATAGGCTTACCCTCAGGGAACTGGTGAGTAATCACTGTAGTTAGGTGAAGAGAACAGAAGAATAATTCAGTATTAATAATATAATGCCCTTGGTCGTGCCATTAAGTATCTCAGCAAGCTTTTATTTTTAAATAAAACTGACAGGATGATTTTTTTTAAATTTTATTACAAAGACAATCCAAATTAACCAAAAACTTTTAAATAGAAAAATAAAGTTTGGGAAGCCACACTACATAATTCCCAGATTTCCCACTATTTATAACTACCAAAATATTTATGCACCAGAAAAGGATGTATCTATAGACAAATAGAATTGAATTTTGAGTCTGGAAATACTTTTCCAGTTGGTTACATGTAAGCACATGAGCCCATACTATTGAAAGTGTATAAGCTTATGGTAGCCATTAAAAAGTCAATAGCCCTGTGAATAACAATAAAGAACTTTAAATCATGTTTTTACCTTAATTGGGAAATAATTTAGAAACCATGGACCTGAACCATTAAAGACCAGACCAATAAAACAGATGATCAAACTTAACATCATTCTCTGAAAGATAAGGATTCTTTGTACATAAGATACAAAGACAAGTTACAGACTAGCAAAAAATTTTAAACATTATAAATGTAATAAAGGGATTGTAGAAGAGAATATTCAGAACTAAAACATTGAGAATAAGAAAATAAAAGAGAAAAAAGACTCATACGATTCTACCAGAAAATAACTAGGGATACAAAATAAATTCTTTACAACACACTTGACAAAATTATTAAGTAGAAAAATGCAAACTAAACCCAAACAACAGTACATTTTATGCTATAGCAGTCCATTTTAAATGGATGCATAATATTGGTTAAGTTAAGAGTTACCACACCTAGGCCCGGGCTGCTGCCTAAGGCTATGACTGGGTCCTACAAAGGTCAGGGGCTGGAGTGATGTCCATGGGTCCTGTTACCACCAAGGGCTCTGTGGAATCCCAGGTACTTGTCAGTCACCTGAGACCATGTTGGTACCCTATGGTCATACTGATCTTGGTGTCCTGTGCTGCCCCTGACGCCATGGTAACCTCCAGGACTGAGCTGCTGCCAAGGTCCATGTCTGGGTCTGTGGTCTTTCTGCAGGGGTCTGTGTTAATACTGTCCATGTACCGTGTTACAACAAGGGGTCATAGGAACTATGCCTTTTCAAGTACTAGGGCCATGCTGGGATGGCCCAGCCTTTCACTGGTCTTAGGATAACTGACCCTGTCCCCTTACTGGATACGCAACCAACAGGAGTGCTGGCCTGGCCCTCAGGAGAAAGCTGTCTTCTGTACTCAGAAAAGATGGCACCATTCCCCTCACCACAGCATGCACCTCACCCGGACAGCACACTAGAGCTGACCCTGCTGAAAGGGGAAGGTGAGGCAGCCCTAAGGTCGTGAGAGATGACCCTGCTTCCACCCCATCCCCATCTGCTATGCAGTGGCACAGGTGAGAGAAAGTCCTCCACCCTACCCCTTACCACCTGCAACAGCTGAGGGAGCTAGGCCCAGGGTCATGGACAGTAGGAGAGCTAGTCCTGATTCTCACCAGATGCAGGACACAAGAGAGCCAACCTTGTACACAGTGTGGGAAGCAAAGGAGAGCTGACCCTGTTGGCAGTGATAGAAGTGAGCTGGCCCGAGGTTGTGAGGACAGAAGAACTGACCCTGCCTCCTCCCATATGCCCCCTAAAACAATTGGGAGAAAGGTCCCTGCACCTTGCCTGAGCAAAACAGGAGAGCTGGTCCTGGTGGTGTGAGTGTAGGTGAGCCAGACTTTAGGGCCTGAGAACAGGAGAACTGATCCCCCTCCTTTCGCAGGCTGCGCTGGGTAAGCTGGCTGAGGCAGTGCTGGAGAGCTCACCTGGGTAGCGGCCATGATGAAACACTGGCAGACTGAACAACCCTACCAGCAGCCAGGCCCAGGACCAGGGCTTTGAGTTAGCCTTTCCCAACTTCTACCTCATCTATGAACTGTTGGAACATGAAAAGGGATGAACCTACAGATGCAAAACATCAGGATCTCCATGACACAGGATAACAAAGCATCGAAGAGGAGCCTCAGTGAGAGCCCTTTTCAGTGGTGTAGCAGAGACCAGAGTCCTCCAGCCAGACCAATGGCTCATAGGAAACAACTCTTCCAATTAAAGATAAATGGACTAAAGGGTCAGCTGTGTGACTCATTGGATCCCAGTATAGCTTCCATGATGAGATTCTTCTTCTCCTCCCCCTTTTTTTCTTTTTGTTTGATTGGTTTGGTTTTTATTTTTTCTTTTAAATTCTGTTCTGTTTAGTTGGGGGGGGGAATGTGAGGGAGCTCGCAAGGGCAGAGGCCAGGTGCCAAGGGATAGGACAGGGAGATAAGTGGGATCGAAATGCAAGATGTGAAATCCACAAAGAATCAATAAAACTGAAAAGAATTTTAAAAAGAAGAGATAAGAGTCACCAGGACTCAGAGGTTTTTGTTAGGAATGCTAAATCATACACCACTGTGGCTCAGTGCCCATAAAGTACTATACATTAAAGGCTTGATCCTGAGTCTACAGTGTAACTGGGAAGCAGCAGAAATTTCAAGACGGAAGGCATCATTGGAAGCCATCCAGGCATATAAAGAAATGCTGATGATATGAATAGTGGAGCTCTGGTAACTCCTCTTTCTGTCTCTACTCAGTTCCTTTAATGTAAGTGTCTTATTCTACCATGTGCTGACACTGTGATATAATATCTTAGCACATGTACCAAAACAAACTGACTTTCCCTAAATAAAGGCTCTAAAGTAATAAGCTAAAATAATCCTCTCCTCTTATGAAGTGTATTTCCCCTGGTGTCTTGCTATAGTAAAGGAAAGCTTACCAACACCAACTGACTTTTGAAAACATATTGAAAGTTAAAATCATACAATGAAATGTGTGCTCACCATTGACATAGTGTTTCATTCTTTTTAATAACTCTATACTCAAAAAATGCCATGCCACAAAATATAAAGAAAAATAGACAATAGACCAGCAGGTGCAGGCCTCAAAATCCTACAAGGGCCTGAAGTTCCTGTCTATAACCCTGAAATATCAAGTGACTGACATGGGCAGACCTATTCCATTTCTGTGAGCAACAGTATTAGGAGCCAGTGGGAGCTTCACTAAGTACAGATAAACTGAGGTGGACCAAAATAGCTGTTACTCAGGGTTCTCTAGAAAAACAGAACCAATAGAGAATATATAGATGCATAAATGGTATTTATTAGAGCGGCTGACAGACTGTGGTCCAACTGTTCCAACAATGACTATTGCCCAATGGAAAGTTCAAAAATCCAGTAGTTATTCAGTCTACAAGGCTGTCTATCCCATCAGGTCTTCAGTATTTCTTGGAGTCCTGAAGAGTAGACTCTAATAACAATGAAGGAATGCCCTTGACTGTGAAAGCAAGGGCGAATAGACAAACAAGTGTTCCCTTCTTTTGTGTGTGTGTGTGTCCTTTGCATAGGCTGCTACCCGAGGCTATTACCCTGATTTAAGGTAAATTGTCCCACCTCAAAATATTTAGTGTGGATCTTCTCACTGCAAAGAATGTAATTAAGAGAAATTAGGAAATTTTAATTAATTAAAATTAGGAAATTTTAGGAAAAATCCATCACATATTTAAAACTTGGGTTTAAAGTAACTCCAGATGTAGTCAAGTTGGCAACCAAAAACAAGCATTACAGTGATATTGTAAAGACTCTAAAAATTAAACTATTGTGGCAAAGGAGCAAGCAAAACTTGACCAGAACACCCATTCTTATAAAAAAATAGGATTTGTCTGCTATAATAAAACTTTCATATAGGACCATATGTATATGAGAGAGTATTTATATAAACACACACGTGTGTGTGTACACACATACATATGTATGTGTGTATATATATCACAGCATTATACACACTCACACACACACACATAAAATGCTGTGATAGTATGCCACAATTTCTTTAAATTACACCACTAGGGGCAGCTAGGAAATATATATGACACATCTCTTTATTGTTTCTTATACATGCATGCGAATCTTCAGTGATCTCTATCAATATGCTAACTAAAATGAGAAAGAAGCAAGTCAACTCTCTACATAAATGGTTATGTAGAATTTATTTTGGTTGAACAAAGTAGGACCAACCAAAATGCTCTGTTCTTCTTTTTTTAATTGAAAATAGATTCTTCTCCTCTCATACAATAATCCCAACCATAGCTTCTCATCCGTCTTCTTCTCTCCACTCTCCCTCCCCCAATTACATTTCCCTTCAGAAAAGATCACGCCTCTAAGAGACAACAGTCAAATACTCCAAAACAAGATACAATAAAACAAAGCAAAAGCCCTCATGTTGAGGCTGGACAAGGAAAGTCATAGGAGAAAAAGAGCCCCAACAGCTGACAAAAGAGTCAAAGACACACCATCTCCCACAGTCAGGAATCCCACAAAAAACATCAGCCTATCAACCATTACATATATGCAAGGACCTGGTCCAGAACCATGCTGGCTTCATGCTTGCTGCTTCTTTCTCTGTGAACACATATGAGCCATGCTTATTTAATTCCGTGTGCTATGTCATTCTGGTGTCCTCTGTCCACAATAACTCTTCCAATCTTTCCTTAAGCTTATTCAAGGGGTTACTCAAGCTTCAAGGGGAGAAATTCAATGGTGATTTAATCACTAATTTTGATTCTATCTCCATAATATGTCAGACTTTGGGACTCTGTGCCCACACCCACTGATCTATGAGTATAGCAGAACATCATTTGACATCATTTAGTTGTTCCCCCCACCTCGCTTTGCCCAGTAATATTTGGTTCTACCCAAGGTCTCTGGGCCATCCAGTATCCCATTCCCTGCCATCCAGGAAATATACTGCAGAGTAGTTAAATACACTTAAGTGTCTTTATATAATAATGAAACAATAAGTAATATAAAAAGGGAAAATGTAAGCATTAACATGCCACAGTCCCCCTGCATCTGGGTTCAAGTCTTGAGATGGGAAGGGGTGCAGCATGAAGCAATAGCCAATCACCAGAGGAGTTTCACACAAGTGACTGTCAGGACTAGCTCAATCCAACTTTATTTCTACTTCAAAAGCAAGCATGTTTCCCCACCCATCAGCATTAACCTCCAGGAAAAACAAATATGGTTTTTGCTAACTTTTACATCAAAACAACTTTTAAACCAAAAACAATGCCCAGAATTTTAGTAGGTTGACTAAATATCAAGCCAGGCAAATCCTGTCCCTACCAAGCTAAAATGTGAAAAACATAGGCAGATATTCTTGAGAACAACAATATCATTAAAATTTTAATAAAACATATTTACATAAATAGGGGTGATTTCCATAAGCTGCTTGCATACAGTTAGCTTGTATTTCTCCAATACAATGATATTTCCTTATCCTGCAAAATGGTTCTACATGCCTAAGCCTCTCAATAATGGTCAAACTTTAATAAGGCACTCTTTTTCCATCAACGTTTTTCTTCCTCAGAATTAGGAGATTTATTTAAAATCCCCTGTGTTTCTTTCTTACATGTGATCATTCATCTTTTATTGCCTCCTATCCTGACCTGACTGAGCCAAAATGTTCCCAGGGTCTGGGGTGACAGCTGATATTTCCAGATAGGAAATCTGAGAAGCACCAGTACCCAAAAAAATTTTATAGTAAAATACTGGGGAGAAAATGGGATTTCTGGGAATAGTCGCATCTGTCCCATTCATGACTAACAAAGTGCAACTATAAACCATCTAGAGAATCATGAACATCATGAGAGAGAAGAGAACATGCAAGTCACAAGGTCCCAATGGTATTCTGTGCTTCCTGAGGTTCACTGATCCTTGCTGAGTGAGAGACTGTCTTCATGGGTCTTGACTCGTGGAGTCAAGCCATTGAACAAGTGTTCATACACTGACCCAAAAGTAGGCCACACAGCTCCTAACATTAATATATGCAACACAATTTAATAGTTTCAAACAGTATTTGGGATAAAAGAGGCTACATATTGTATTATATCTTTTCCAGGTCAAAACTATAGATGAATAAAATATCATGCTGGGTTATGGCAATGTTTGGCTGTGGTAAACCTAAAAGAAGTTTTAGAGAAGTAGAGATCTTTATATTCTCATTTAATAGTTGTATTGGGTGGTGGTTATACAACTTTATACTTTCCCCTGCAAAATTTTATGACTATAAAATAAAAAGGGTGAATATTGCTAGATATTATATGTGTCATTATTAAAGATAGTTGAATAAAAGTAAATAAGCTATATTACTTTGCTTCCTAAATATTTAGGATCCATTGTTAAAATAAAACATAGATTACATTCGCTTTCTTATGGACCATAAAAGCAGTAAGACTTTGGTTATCACGTAATTTACTATCTCTAACTATTCCTATCTTCCCAAGATTCTTGTTCTTTCATTTTTCCCTATACTGCCTATTTTTTCCATATTCTTTTATTTTTTCAATTCAAAAAAATTTACATTTCCTCCCCTTCTCCCAGTCCCCTCCCACTTCCCCTCTCCTCCCTCCCCCTGCTTCCCTAAAAGAGGGCATGGTGCCCTGCCCTGTGGGAAGTCCAAGGCCCTCCCCCTTCCATCCTGGCTAAGAAGGTGTGCATCCAAATAGACTAGGTTCCCAAAAAGATAATACATGCAGAAGAGATAGGTCCTAGTGTCATTGTTGATGGCTTCTCAGGCTGGCCCCATTGGCAGCCACATTTAGAGAGTCCGGTTTGATCATATGCTCGTTCAGTCCCAGTCCAGCTGGATTTGGTGAGCTCCCATTAGATCAGGCACACTGTCACAGTGGGTGGACCAGCCCCTCACGGTCCTAACTTCCTTGCTCATCTTCTCCCACCTTCTGCTCTTGACTGGACCTTGGGAGCTCAATCCATTGCTCTGATGTGAATGTGTGTCTCTGTCTCTATGTCCATCCATCGTAAGAAATTTCTATGGTGGTGATCAAGATATTCTTCAGTGTGACTATGGGACAATGCTAGTTCCGGCACCCTTTCCTCTGCTGCCCAAGGACCTAGCTGTGGACATCCCTGTGGACACCTGGGATCCCCTCTAGAGCCAAATATCTTGCCAGTCCTAAAATGACTCCCTTAGTGTAGATATCTTATTCCCTTCTCCAATATCCACCTTTCCTCCATCTCCACCCTCACACTGTCATTAAGACAAAAAGGCATCCTACTGAATGGGAGAAGATCTTCACTAACCCCACATCGGACAAAGGTCTGATCTCCAAAATATACAAAGAACTCAAGAAACTAGACATTAAAATTCTAAATACCCCAATTAAAAAATGGGGTAATGATCTGAACCAAGAATTCTCAACAGAAGTTCGAATGGCCAAAAGATACTTAAGGTCATGTTCAACTTCCTTAGAGATCAGGGAAATGCAAATCAAAACAACTTTGAGATACCATCTGACACCTGTTAGAATGGCTAAAATCAAAAATACCAATGATAGCCTATGCTGGAGAGGATGTGGAGTAAGGGGAACTCTCATCCATTGCTGGTGGGAATGCAAACTTGTGCAACCACTTTGGAAATCAGTGTGGCAGTTTCTCAGGAAAGTGGGAATCAAGCTACCTCAGGATCCAGCAATATCACTCTTGGGACTATACCCAAGAGATGCCCAATCATACTACAAAAGCATTTGTGCAACTATGTTCATAGCAGCATTATTTGTAATAGCCAGAACCTGGAACCAACCTAGTTGCCCCTCAATGGAAGAATGGATCAAGAAAGTGTGGAATATATACACATTATAGTTTTACTCAGTGGTAAAAAAAACAATGACATCTTGAATTTTGCATGCAAATGGATGGAAATAGAAAACGCTATCCTGAGTGAGGTAACCCAAACCCAAAAAGGCGATTATGGTATGTACTCACTTATTAGTGGATCCTAGCCATAAAACAAAGGACACTAAGCTTATAGTTCACAAGCCCAGAGAAGCCAAATAGCAAGGTAAACCCACAGAAAAACATATATAGATCCTCCTGGAAATTGGAAGCAAACAAGATTGCCAGGCAAAAGTTGGGAGCACGGGGGCAGGGATAGAGATAGGGGTAGGGGCGATGGGGGAAGGGGAGAGGGGAAAGGAGAAGGGAGAAGGGAAGGACTGTACTGCCTATTTAACCCTCCATAAATGCCGTGTGTGTGTGTGTGTGTGTGTGTGTGTGTGTGTGTGTGTGTTGTGCTTTTTGTATATGCTAAGAGCATTTTTAATAGAAACGTACTCATGGTCATTGCTTTCTGTCTACATATTTTCCTCTCAAGTTAAGTCTAGATAGAATGAGACATAGGCAGACAGGTAAGCAAGCATAGATATACTTATATGAGTAAATATTTAGTCTATATTTATCTTATTGTATTTTATTCTTTTTATTGAGATTATAATTCCATTATTTCACCGTCCTTCCCAGAAACCCTCTCATATATCCCTCCTTGCTTTCTTTAAAATTCATGACTCTTTTATTACACATTGTAATATGCATATATGTATATATACATATACATACACATATACATATATGTTCCTAAATACAATCTCCTCAGTCAGCTCTATTATATTACTTAGTATGTTATATAATTATATTAGTATGCTATATCAGTATGTTAATATGTATGTTTTCAGGGATGATCATTTGATACTGGATAACCAATTGGTATGATCTTCCCCAGGGAAAACTATTTCTCTAGCTCTTAGCTTTCCTCAGTTTACTATAAACAATTCATATCTTGATACATATATCCAGGATTTTAATGATATTTGACTACATGAAATATGAGCAGGTTATATTTATGAATATATATTTATATGCACATAATATGTTTGTACATATAAGAATAAATACTAAAACAGCCATGAATTTTAAAGAAAGCAAGGAGTGGCTCTGAGAGGGAATGGAGGAATGATTGGGAAAATAATAGAATTATGTTATAATCTCAATAAAAATAATAAAATATAAGAATAAAGTATAATATGATAAATATAGCCAAAATATTTACAAATATAAACATATTGATGTGTGTTTATCTGTCTATGTCTCACTGTTTGCTCTTAACTTGAGGGGACAATATGTAGACAGAAAGCAATGACCATGAGTACATTTCCTTTGAAAATACTATTCAGATATAAAAAGCAGAATATGAATGTGTGTTTATATAATTTAAAATATAATATGTTTTAATACATGAATGTGGATAAACTATTTTCTCTATATTTATTGCTTAAGCCCCCTGAAACATTTTTACTTATCTTTATGCATCCAACTGAAATTTTAACAATTTCACAACTTCATTTAAACACTGGAATATAAATGATATATGATATGGGGTAATTTTACTTAATTTTCTGTGAAGTCAAAAATGTTGCCTTAATTTTAGTTTTTCATCTATATTTTATTGATTAGTTTATTTCAACAGTTTATGTCTAATTCCATGTCTGCTTGAGACATGGCTTTCTGTCCTTTGACCATAGACAGTTTTAGACGGCAAGTATTTCAGGTCTCTCTTGCATCAGCATTGTCTTCCGAAGTGTTCTTTTCTAGATTTATGAAAATCAGCCTTTTAAAAAATCCTTCCCAGTAAAATGAAACTATTGACTCAAATTGTTCATTAGCAACCAACATGTTGATCACTACACAGTTGTTTGAAAACTCAGGAAACATACTTGAGAAAGCAATGGAAGGGAGGGAGAGAGAAAAGGAGACAGGGATAAGGGAATGAAGGGAGAGAGGGAACAGGAAGAGGAGGAGGGGAAGGAAAGTGAGGGAAGAAATATTATATTTAAGCATCTCAGGTCTGAAGGCATTCGGGTTTCTGTCTTTTGAGAGTTTTATACAAAACAGTGCTGCAAAATCCCAAACTGCACAGTTTGGTTTCCTTCCGATGTTTGCCCCCCCCATCCCTGTCATTATACTGTGGGAGACACTAACATTACTCAAATGAGAACTATGTGTTTGCCTAGCAAAAGATGAAAGCGCCACGTACACTTCTTTACTCGGATGCAAACAGTGAGAAATCCATTTCTGACAAGAAGGAACTAAACTGTAGATCTGTGGTCTCATGTGAGAATTCTAAGCAAAGTCCTCTTCCCCACCTTGTCCCTGACAGAATAGCTGGTGGGATAGTAGTGCCTCATCTGGAGGATTCAGAGCCAGATAATAGGCTGTGCATGGGAGTAAAGCTGGAGTAATCCTGACAAGGTAAGAAGTTATAAGTGGTACCCACTATGAAGGTTTTTAGGGAGGCCAGCGCCAGTAACAACTTTTCGCCCACTGTGAGAGCAGAGCACTGCATCATGCCCTCACGCGAAATTTCTCTGGGAAGCAACTTCGTAAATTGAAAGCAAACATTATTCAGAATATTATCTGTAAGTCACGCAAAATTTGGCAGTTCCAATTAGTATTTGAATAATTCATTGAAAGGAGCCCCATGAACAGCAAGTCTGAAGACTGCTAACAAGAGAGCATCAATACTTAAAGCTGTTGCGATCCACGCTTGGCAGTTGATACAAATATATGTTAAATTGATTAAAAATGTTAGAAGCGAGCATAAAACTGCCCAATATTTGTCATCACTATTTATGGAAACTTATGAATGCCTTATTATTTCAGTTCTCTGAAGTGGAACAGGAACATACTAGGAAAACTCATTAGTATTGTTAACAAATTTTCTCATTATAAACATGGATACAAGGACTAGAAAGGTAAAGGTCAACCTTAAGTATCTAAGTAGCAACACATTTTCCAAAGCTAAAGAAAAAGAAAGCATTCAAGATCACAAGAAAGAAGTCAAAAGAGAAACACCATCTAATTAAAAACTAAAAACACCTGTAGTAAAATACTATTCGATGGGATTATCATTAAACAATTACTTGGAGACTAAACAATGAAGGAGAGATAAGAAAAAAATTTACCTGAGTTTGAGTCTGTGTTGTTTCCAATCTGTTCATTTGATTCTCTGTCGATAGTTGGTAATTTTATTTAGGAATGTTGTACAAACTTTGTAAAATGTGGCCTGGTATAGGAGGTTCTTCGGTCTATTTGTTGCTTTCATTGGTTGAATAAAGGAACTGCTTTGGCCTTTTGATAGGGCAGAACTTAGATAGGCAGGAAGACAGAACTGAATGCAGGAAAGAAGGGCAGTGTGGCAGATGCCATGAATATCCTGCCTGAGATGGACATAGGTTAGAATCTTGCTGGTAAGCCACAGTCACGTGGTGATACACAGATTTAATACAGTGGCCAACTCTAGGAAGTATGCCCTTGGATACAGATTCTTGAGAGAGTGCTATCCTTGTCAGATTCCTGTCACTGTCTCTGCTTCCTGTCTGTTGTGATATGCATAGCTGTCCCCCACCACAATCCCACTGACCTGACCTTTATTCAAGGTAATAGACTAAATCGATATCTGTAGCACAAAATAAATCCTTCCTCCTTCTAAGATGTTCTGTCAGATCTTTAGTGACATCTCAGTGACAACTTATACAATGAGAAAAAAATGTGAAATCAGACATTGTGGGGCATAGCTGTAGTTCAAATACTCAGAGGCCAATGCTTATGGCCAGTGTTGTCTATGATTACATGAGATGCCTTCAGAACAAAAGGAGTGCGAGGAGGGAGCAGAGGTATTGGACAGGCAGATAAGGGGAGCAGAAGAGAGTGGGCAGGAGAAGGGGAATAAACAAAATGTTGTCAAGGATGTTGAAGGAAAATTTGGAAGATGCAGCTTATTTCTTCATTCAAATTCAATTCCAAAAGCACCCTTTAGTATCTCCAATGAACCCCTTTGTTAATATCATGTGATCAATTTGTAAATATATCCTTTTTAAAAGTATACTTTAAAAATGATTTTATAAACCAATGGGGAGCAGATGCAAGCAATATGTATAAACAAAGGTAAACCCTTTGGTGGAAATACATGAAAGGGAAACAGTTGTCACACTTTAAAAAAGTTATTCTTGGTTTGTTGTGGTGCCTAACAAAATTCTCAAATATCAATGAATGTTATAATTATGATTTTTCTTCCATCTGTATAAAATTTTTTCCACAGCATAATGTAAATTTTTATAATCATAACACCACGATGCCAGCTCATATTTAATGTGATGATCATATTAGAATATAACACATTCAATCTCTCTTCCTGTGCTTGCCTTTGAACACCTCCCAGGGTTGATTGACAACTTCACTACATATTGGTTTTCTCAGCCCTTTGCTAGAGAGGCAAGTTTGATTCTTGACCTGGTCTATAATAGAACTCCCAGGTAAACAGGACTAGGGTGGTAGATGTGAAGATCCACTAACTGTCCTGAGCATAATATCAATAATCATGAGGTTAGACAAGATCCACCATCCATCATCAATACATCATGCATTACATCATCCATTACAACAACAGATTTGACATATGTTAGAGCAAAAGTCCTCACACACTCCAACTATTCCTGAATTCCACATCGAATCTCAATAACTATCAGAGCTAATTTACAAAAGGGGCACATCTCAGTAAACTCATCTTAGGTTGAAGGTGTACTTTCACCACTAACCTGATTTGAGGATCATAGCTTTGCAATATAATACAGGAGTACCCTTTCTCTGTGAGTTGTATCTTAATGGTCCCAAATAGATGCCAGGAATTTCACAGCAGTAAAAATTATCTATCTATTGTGGGGTGGTTTTTTTGTTTGTTTCTTTGTTTGTTTTTGCTATGTGCCCAGATAAAATGACATAGAAGCAGGAAACGTTGCTTTTGCCTTGCTTGCCTTCACTTTTTTGTGCCATTCCTTCACCAATTTTAAAACCACCGTCTTTGGGATTGCAATGTAGATTGAAGACCAGGAGCCTTCTAGGCCTTCAGCACATGGTAGAACTTCTGAGACATCCAACCTTACAGAATGAACAACTACTGGGTCCTTTAGCCCCTCTACTATGAGGCAGCCATGATTGAACTACCCAAACTGCATCCTTTAAGTCTATCTAATGCATATACATACATACACACACATATATTTGTTCTATTAGCTGTGTTCCTTTATAGAGCCCAGACTAACACACCATTAACAACTTATTAGGTAGTCAGAGACTTCTTAGGTAATGACTTTTTGCTTTCATGCCTTTGTATTAGAACTGTGCCAGAAATTTTTGCATTGATAGAACACACTTCCTTGAGTTAAAAAAAATGAAAACAAAAAAACTTGCTAACTCCTTTTCTTCTTAGTCTCTTCTTCTATAAAATTTAGTATCACATTTTTAAAAAGTTCATCAATACTAGTATTTACACATTCATTACAAAGTCTTCCTTGAACTCCAGCTATAAGAAATTGATCTATTTTTTTTGCAAGTGTAATCTGGGATATTTGGGATATTTCTTTTCATGCAGAATAAAACAAGAAGCCCAGATAGCAGTAGAAAGGTTTTTTAATAACCAGAACATAAAATATGCCAAAAAAGCATTTTCAAAAGAATAATTTAAAAAGAAATTAAAGATGTGCAATTCTATTGATACCGTACATTTAGTCAGCATTAGTCCTTATTCAACTGTATATCAATAAAACAATTTTCTCTCCCTTGGAAATGGAATTATTCTGATATTGCAAAATCACACCATCTGCTGTGACATTAACATTTTCAAAGTTTCTTAGAGAACATATTTACAAAATAGCTATGTGTGCTGTAAGATTGAAACCAATGATAGCCATCAGATGCATCAATTCTGCTGTGCATAAGGGCCCAGGGAAAGCCCCACGCCATCTTCACATGGATCAAAATCTAAAGCGGTGGTTCCTAATATAAACTAAGCAAAAACTGTCACAGGAGCCTAGCCATCTTGCTTCCGCCTGACCCAAGTCTCCATTTAACATTGAAACTCAGAGATTTCATGAACTTGCATGAACTCATCTTTGGAGTCCATGATTCATCTGAAATCAAGAAACAAACTATCTACGTTGGAACCCATAAGGTGTGTGTGAAATTAGTGAGCTGACTATTAATTATTAAAGTTTCTATGGCTGCCTATGATTCTCCTGTATAATACCAATCATTTAGCTGTGTCATTGATGACTCTAATAATGAGGGTTGCTGTCTTAAATTTTGTTATTTCTGTTATTGTGGCAAATATAATAATCTGGAAAATCATTTAAGGGTGAAAAGGTTGATATTTCACAAAGTTCCAAATTTCAGTGCATTGTGCCAAGGTGTCTCAGTTACAAGAAGGAGAGGAACTGGTCACATTACATACATAAACACAAACAAAAAGGAATGAGGTGATGCATTTGTGCAAGTGTTCAGTTTGATCTCTCCACTCATATACACTAAAGGTTGTGCTGCTTGAGAAAGAGTTCTACCTGCAATGAACAAATCTTCCTTCAATCATGTAATCAAGTTAATCCCCCACAAATATATCCAGTGGCCTATCTCTTAGGCAGCTGTAACTCTTTGGAAGTTGGTAATTAATACTAACGATCACCATTGACTTCCCACAACTGACTTGATTAGTTATGAACAATGAAGAAGTCCACGGCACTAGCACATAAGTAACAAACAAGAATTGAATCGTTTAGCTGTGTTTTATTTAGAGAACCAACAGTCTGAGAAGACCGTGACTTATAATTCTGAAGATCTGGCCACCTGTCATCTGTAGCCAGCATAGGAAGGAGAAACAAAGGCAGTCAGTCATTCCAAAGTCTAATCTTGCACCACTGGTAAGATAGTCTGTCTTGATTATCTTATTTATGATTTTCTCCTCCTCATCTCCTCTGTTAACAGGTTGTGGGGGAGGAACTTCAAAAACACCAAGGTCTTTGAGTACTGAACATGCAGATTCCTTCCTCCAGAGTGAAGCACAAGTATATTCTTAAAATATAACTACAAAGTGTCTTTATCACAAAGTACCCATTGAAACTACTTCTTTAGTGTCTGTGATGTGATTAAGAAAATCATTAGACTAAACAGAGGCTTAGTTTATCAAAATTCTGGAGGATCTTCAAACTTCCTTAAGACTTCAACTCTATTCCAGCAAGCTTCAAATATCATAATGCTTATGTAATTAATAAAACAAATTTCTGGATCAAAAAAGAGAAAACTTTAAACAAACAAATCTAATGATTACCTTGCAAATTTCTTTTTTACCCTATAAAAAGTAGACGTGCCAATTTACTGTAATTAGAGACAGTGCTTAAATGTGAGGCTGAGCCAATCCTATACTATAGTTAATGTTTGTGTATGTTGACTCCTAGCTAATCTAATTCATTGGTCAATAGTCACAACTATCACAGTTCCCCTTTCCTCCTACCCTTCCACTCCTCCTCACCTGCCCCACCACCCTCCCATCCACTCCTCAGAAAGTGTAAGGCACCCCTTAGGTTGTCCTTACTCCCTTAGGGTATCAACAAAGCCTGACCCTCAAGTTGAGGCAGGACAAAACCACTCCCCCCTGCATCAAGGCTGAGCAAGGCATCTCACTATAGTTAATGGTCCCTAAAATGCCAGCTCATGTACCATGGATAGATTCTGGTCCCCTGCCAGGGGCCTCTCAAACAGACCAAAAAAACCACACAACTGGCATTCACATGCAGAGGGCCTAGTTCGGTTCCATGCAGGATTCTGCTGGGAAAAAAAGAGCAGTGGAAACAGGCTGCTTTATGTAAGAGGTCTATGTGACCCCTGTCTGTTTTATTTTCAAAATATTATATAACTCTTTGATTTAGATATAAATTCTAAAATAAACAAGCAACTCAAGTGGACCAAGATAATCACCAGTGGTTGTGAGGAGGATAAAAACACTGTAGATGGTAAAATCACCCTCATTCTTTTTGCCTCACCAATTTGATAATGTTATCGACAACTTAAGATGTTGAGTTATCAAGAGTCCAGGCATATGTTAAAATAATTTTTATTATTTGCCTTATAAAGGAAAAATTACTGAAAATCTTAACACTGAAAAAACTACACTTGGCTGTCTAACATTTTTGGTCATGGTTAATTTCCCATTCAGAATCCCATTGGAAGTCAAGTCACAGATACAATCAGAATGAACCAAAATAATATTTAATAAAATTTTTTATTTTATGAAAATAATATTTTGTGAAAAATTCCAAAATGAGAGTGAAAATTACAAAGTTCCTTAAACTCACACAATTTCTATCAAGACTGTCTTCCTTTGAAGACTACCAGTGCAAAGACTCACTGACTATGGCTATGGCACAAATAGCTATGCTAGTGTAGAGGGGAGAAAGTTCATGAGACCTCAAGCCTATAAAACAAACAAACAAACAAACAAAAATAAAATAAGAAGGCAACTAAAGAACACTGAAAGCAAGAACAATAGTCTACTCTAGGGAAGAACACAACAATTGGTTTTCAAATATCAATTTTTTCTACCAAAACTATATTTTATATCTAACCATACAACATACTTAGAAAGAAGGAATTTTTTTAAAAGTATCAAAATATGGACAGAAGTAGACAGAGGATCAGAATTATAAAAATGACAGAAAATCAAGACAAAAGCATCAAAATACAAAATAAGCAGTATTAGCAAATAATAAAACTAATCAACATAGGTACATGTTGCAAAAGCAAAAATGCAGACATCCACAGCAGACAGAAAAGAGGAGAATACACAAAACATGTGAAATCTGTCTTCTCTAAGACTCGAAGCAATTTCAATTACAATCCTATTTGCATATTTTACAGAAAGTAATCCTGAAAGTGCCAATGAGCAAAGAGCTGGAAAACACTAAGAGGATAAAACATAGAGGTGATCTCACAGTATATTAATTTGCAGCAACGGATACCACTTGGAATTGTCATGATAACAGACAATTGGAGAAACCCATAGGAAGACAGTACAGATGGAATTTAACAGTTTGCAAGTATACTTCCTAATTGTTTTTTTTTTAGTTTTTTATTATTTTTATTAAACTATATATTTTTCTCCTCTTCCTTATCTTCCTCTTCCCTACCCTTCTACCCTCTCCCATGGTCTCCATGCTCCCAGTTTACTCAGGAGATCTTTTCCTTTTCTACTTCCAATTTAGATTAGATCCATGTCTGTCTTGGGGCCATCATTGTTGTCTAGGTTCTCTGGGATTGTGAATTGTAGGCTGGTTTTTCTTTGATGTATGTCTAAAAGCCACTGATGAGTGAGTACATGTGATAATTGTCTTTCTGGGTCTGGGTTACCTCATTTGATATGATGTTTTCTAGATCCATCTATTTGCTTGCAAATTTCAATGTGTCATTTTTTTCTGCTGTATAGTACTCCATTGTGTAAATGTAATACATTTTCCTTATCCATTCTTCATTCAAGGGGCATTTAGGTTGTTTCCAGCTTCTGGCTATGACAGACAATGCTGCTATGAACATACTTGAGCACATGTCCTTGTAGTATCATTGAGCATCCTTTGAATATATACCCAAACGTGGTATTGCTGAGTTTTGAGGTAGATTGTTTTCTAATATTATGAAAAATTGCCATATGGATATCCAAAGTGGCTGTACCAGTTTGCACTCCCACTAGCAATGGAGGAGTGTTCCCTTTACCCCACATCTTCTCCGACGTAAGCTGTCATCAGTGGTTTTGATCTTGACCATTCTTACAGCTGTAAGATGGAATCTCAGAGTTGTTTTGCTTTGCATTTCTCTGATGGCTAAGGATGTTGATCATTTCCTTAAGTGTCTTTTTAGACATTTTAGATTCCTCTGTTGAGAGTTCTCTGTTTAGGTCTGTACCCCATTTTTTATTGGATTACTTGTTCTTTTGATGACCAATTTCTTGAGTTCTTTATATATTTTGGAGATCAGACCTCTGCCTGATGTGGGGTTGGTGAAGATGTTTTCCCATTCTGTAGGCTGCCGTTTTATCTTCCTGACCATTTCCTCTGCTTTACAGAAGCTTTTCAGTTTTAGGAGGTCCCTTTTACTAATTGTTTCTCTCAGTGTCTGTGCTACTGGGGTTATATTTAGGAAGTGGTCTCCTGTGCCAATGCATTCAAGAGTACTTCCCACTTTCTTTTCTATGAGGTTCAGAGTAGTTGGCTTTATGTTAAGGTCTTTGATCCATTTGTACTTGAGTTTTACAAATGGAGATAGATATGGATCTATTTTCATTCTTCTACATGTTGATACCCAGTTACACCAACACCATCAAATACCAAACTTTAAGATGTAAAAACACATACCATACAAGTAACATTATATAGGTTACATTGGTAGTTTTTATAGATTTAAGAATATATATGTAACAACAATTATAGATAAAGAGGCTATAAATTTTAAAGAGAACCAAATGGAATATATGGGATGGAAGGAAATTAAAGGACAAATGATGATATATTTATATTATAATCTCAATAAAGAAAAATGTAATAAATAAGCTGTTAACAAAAGTCATCAAATTTTGGCACAGTGGTTATACTATATACAAATCACATGACATTCCATTATGATTTACACAAAGGTGATATGAAATAACATGGCCATGTAAGATCTATATTTAGTGTCAAAATTACATTCTTCCTGTTTCTGTATGATTGAGATAACTGTGAAAACACAGGCAAATATTCACAGTGGTTTCAGAAGGCCATTTCAAAGAAAATATTTTTGAGTCTTATATTCTGTAGGGTTTAAACACTATTGTTTCTAAAAACACTGCTTTATCCACAATTAAAATAAATATCCTTTAAATAAAAATTATATTTAATGTCTGTTGAAAGGATCAATATTCAGAATTTACTCAATGATCCTTGCCTTGGATGACTGGATTTTGGAGACAGACAGACAGATACACATACACACATGCATGCACACAGGTTCATATTTCATTGCCTGTTCATATTCACTCTTCACCACAGAGTTATTTTTTTCCAGTGAGAGAACTGGCTCCAGGAACACATCTCTGTCCTTGATAGTCTTGCTATCCAACTTATACATACATTTCAGTGTTCTTACACACCACTTAGGAAAAATCCTGTTGATTATCCATGAATCAAGTAGTTTTAAGATGGTTCCTTTTATAATTTTCTTTGTTGACATATGAAATTATGTTCATTTACTGTGAAAGACATGGTATTTTAAAGAATAGCCCATGAGCAAATATAGTCAATAAATACATCCACCACATTATGTAGCTATTTTTCTTACAGAAAGAACACTTATATCCATGCAGTATTTTTTTCAGAAATGCTACTTGTTATCTAGAATTAATAACCTATTGACAATAAGCTGAAATGTATTTGTCCTTTTAAACTACAACTTTAGAATTCTGAAAACTAGTACATTCCTAACCTGTGTCCACACTGCTCTGCCTTGCAGTCACCTTCATTTTACTCCTTACTTTAGTATAAACTTATATATCTCACTTACAAATAGATCACAGAGTATGTTGCATTCTATAACCAGGGCTCAGTCCTTAATCATAGCAGTCATTTGAAGGATCATTTAGAAGAGTCATGTTCATGTTTTTAAATTTATGTAATCTCAGAGTTAGCTAAAAACCAAAAATAAAGGAAACAAACACTTCCTCAGTCATCTAAGCAACTCGAAGAGAGCGTTCACTTGTATTTCAGCCTATACACCAAAAACAGCTTCTCAAAATCAAAAGTATGCTTTCTTTCCCCCTATGACTTACTGTGCTTTTCTATGATTGAACTTGAGTGGTGTTGGTATAAGGGCTGTATAACTGAAAGAATGGTGTAGGAGTTCCTTCTGGTTGTGTGTTGCTTTCATTGGATAATGAATAAAAAACCTGCCTTGGCCTAGTTGATAGGACAGAACTTAGGTAGGCAGAGTAGACAGGACTGAATGCTGGGAAGAAGGACAGAGTGGCAGATGCCATGGATCTCCTGCCTGAGACGGATGCTGGTTAGAATCTTGCTGGTAAGCCACAGTCACATGGCGATACACAGATTAATAGAAATCGATTAAATTAAGATGTAAGAATTAGCCAATAAGAAATTATAGCTAATGGGCCAGGCAATGTTTAAATGAATACAGTTTCTGTGTGATTATTTCGGGTATAAGATAGCCGGGTGGCCAGGACAACAAGCAGCCCACTCCTCCTGTTAGAGTGGTGCCCAACGTGGGCCTCTTTTTAACTTATTTTAATTGTCATGAACACCCAGGTGTTCTAGTACACTAATGCATAATCATTTGTGGCATTCGTGAAACATACATAGTCGAATACAGACAGAAGAGCAAACAGTATTTTTGTACTCAAGTAGTATGCCTGTTTTGGAAAGCCAGTTGCTTAGTATTAGCATAGATTCTGTGATGATTTCAAATAAAGGAACATTAAAAAAACTGAAGCCACAGTTTAAGAGTGGCTGTCTTTTAAGAATTAAAAGATTAAATGGAAAGTCTTATCTAAATGGTCTGCTTTAAAATCATGCCAGATTTCCAGCAGATGAAAGGGATGAAAATACTTCTCAGATTTTATCTTATCAGATACAGAGCATTAAAAATCACTGAGTAAAAGCCAGGTTTGGAGTGAAGGTATTCTAAGCATTTCATTAAAATTTCAGCCACTGGATTTGTTCATGGCATGGTACCTTCAAAAAGTGCTCCATTCCTATTAGACCTCCAAGAGTTATCTTTGTCATGCAGGACTCGGAGCTTTGGCTAGGCTTTAATTGAATTTTTAAAAGGGAAAATCAAAGTCCTTTGGTGAGAGTGCATATAAATTTCAACTTTCTCAAAAGTAATTTAATAATATTTACTTGTACAGAACAGTTGAAACTGGGTAGTCTCTTTATTTTTTACTTAGATTCTCCAAAAACAAAGCAGAAAGAGAAGGTGAGGGAGATAGAAAAAGGACGGAAGAAATGAATGAAAAGAGAGAAAAAAAACAAACACTGAAGTGAAAATTGACACGTAAATTTGCCCTTTCAGTAAGCAATTTCTTGAAGAGCATGGAACAGCATGGACGATACATCAGGAAGCAGGAAAGTCAATATCTGTGCATAGGTCATGTTTGTGGGACGTTACAGCTCAATCCTCTGGTAGACTTCCAGGGAACAAGCAAAGTTGTTCACAACTACACCATTTAGAGGCCCAATGACAGATGTCCTTGCTTGGAATGTGTGAGGCTGACTATTAATATAGAACACTTAGAAAGAAAGAGAAAGAGTTAATTGGGTCTCTTTGAATGATTCAATTTTTTCCATCCATTCTGTATTGAGAAGCAAGCATGTGAACTTATGAATTTCTGCCATGATGGTGTCAAACCTGGCACCTATGGAACAAAGGGAAGGCAGTCAAAGAGTGGGACTTTCAGGCATGGAAGAGTACGACTATATTATATTGTATGTGTGCAAACTCACTCTGGGAATTTTGTGGACAAATATGCACAAGTGGAAACACATGATATCATTGCAAGCATATGACATACAAAATCACATGTGTGGGTTCTGTAATAATGGTACTCAAAGTACACTGTTTGTAGCAAAAACTCTAGATTAAGAATTTTACCTATATGAATGTTTGAAATATTAATGAGTTGCTCTCAGTAGCCATATTTTATTACAAATAATAGAAATATGTATAAATTTGTGATCTTCTAAATTATTTGTTTCTAACCTGTGTAGCTATAAAAGCGAGAAAGATAATTCAGTTGGTAAATTGCTTTTGGTGCAAGCATGAAATCCCAAGCACCCAAGTAAGAAGCCAGGGGCAGATGCCTGTGGTTTATGGTTCTAAGTACAATGCAGATGAGGTAGAGACAGAACAATGGGGCTAGCTAGACAACCAACCAAGGCAACTCAGTAAGTCATAAGGAAAAGTGATTCAGTCACAAAATAAAAAAAGAAATCAGAAAGAAAAGACGAAAAACTAGAACAGCTTATGAGAAAACTCACTTAAGCTTATTTCTATCCTTCGCACACATGGAATATGCACACATCTGCAAATATAATATGTACCACATAATTATGCACTGATATAACTATATAAAATTTGATAGACTGCATTTTATGAGTAAGTAGCTGATCAATATAAAATTTCAGTTGTGATCCTCTACCAGGTTTTGAGATTTGATAGGCACAATACAACAAAACCAAAGAATTCATTTCTGAGAATTCCATAATAAAAAGCGTAGCTTGGGTGGCTTAAAATACCAGCAAAGGATGCAGGCCAGAGAAGCAGTTAGGCTGATTGCAGATCGTCATCTCTCCCTCTTCTCACCCAATCCTATCTTCCACTCTCTCCCTCCAGCTCTGTAGCACAACACTTGCTGTGATCTCCCTTTCTTATCTCTCCCCATCTCCATGAGATCACATAGACTTCCTTGGACCTTGCTTCCCAATCACCCCTTTGTCTCAGTCATTCCGAGACAAACTCCTGCAGTCATTCTCTGGGATCTTGCCAGCCAAGCCCACCAGAGAAGCAAATAGGCCAGTGACACAGATCAACAAACTTCAGATCAACACTCCCCATCATGTCCTCCAAGTCCAGTCCCTGAATATCATCTCCAGATCCTTCACAAACTACATTTTGCAGCCTTTCCTGACTCTGTTCCTGTTTTCAAAGGACTAAGCTTTTCCTGGTAAAATACCCTTATTTCTTCCCTCCTGTAGGCTGCCTCAGTTCCATTTCTACTTCTCCACATTCCTAAGTATTAGATCCCAATAGCCAGAAACATATTTTACATGTAACTCCCCGGGACCAGACCTAGATGAATCATGGAAACATTTTCTACCAGACAACACAAAGCAAAAATACTCTCTAAGAACCGGAGAGGACAAACAAAATCAATGAACAAAAACGCCCAACCAACAAAGTCAAGAAAAGAAGGCAGCACCTATAATTATAATTATCCCAGACCCGAATGCATAGACACCATGTAAAAATACAGTCAATAACAGCCAGGGCAATATGTTCCTACCAGAGCCCAACAACCCTGTTACTGATGAATATAATATAGCTGACGCAAAAGTCAAATACCTTAATATAGACATTATTAATATGACAGAGGGCTTTAAAGAGGAAATGAATAAATTCATTAAAGAAGTCTTAAAAATCACAGAGTGGAAGAGAATGAATAAAACAGTTTAAGTCTTAGAAGTCTCAATAGAATCAGTAAAGTAAACCCGAACAGAGAGAAATTTGGAAATGAAAAATTCAGGAAGTTGATCATAAAACTGAGAGGTAGACCTCACTGACAAAGTAAAAGGCATATAAAAGATGAGATAGAAGAAATAAATACTCCAGTCAAAGAAATATAAAATCTTAAAAACTTCAAACAAAAAATATCCAGTAAAATTGGGAGACTATAAAAAAGATCAAATCTGTATATAAAATAGGAATAGAGAGAGGAGAACTAACCCAGATTAAAATCAGAGAAAATATTTACAACCAAGTCATAGAAAAAAATCCCCTAACTTAAATAACACAGTATCTGTCAAGATACAAAAAGCATAAACAACACCATGTAGTCTGAAACAAACAAAAATTTCCTCACAAATAATAATCAAAGCACTAAATGTACAAAAGAAAGGAAGAATATTAAAACTTCGAGGGAAAAAAACAAGTAACATATAAAGGCAAACCTATTAGAATAACACCTGATTTCTCAACCGAGGCTCAGTAATTCAGAAGGGTCTGAATAAGATTTTCTACAAAAGATAAGAGACCATAGACATCAGCCCAGACTACTATTTTTAACAGAACTTTGAATCAACTGAAATGGAGAAATGAAGATATTACAATATAAAAACAAATTAAAGCAGTATCTGTCTACAAATACAGGCCTACTACAGAATGTGCTAGCACAAAAATTTTAACCAAAAGAGGTTAATCACACACACACACACAACATAATAATAAGTTGCCAAAAAATAATAAACACTACTCCTTGACAACTCTTAACATCAGTTGTCTCAATTTCCCAATAAAAAGACACAGGCTAAAGGAATGGAGGAAAAAAACAAGATGCATCTTTCTGCTGCTTACATGAAATGTACCTTAGCATCAGGTGCATTACATCAGAGGCAGAGCAGGAGGGGACTGGGAGAAGGGGCGGAAATGTAAATTTTCTTGAATGGAAAAAATATAAAAGAATATGGAAAAATAAAAAAAAAGGAAAAAAAAGAAAAAGGAAAAAGATATTCTGAACATATATACATAAGAAGCACCTAGGGTATCCATTTTAATATCTGACTAAATATATTTCAAATGAAAACAAATAAAAGATATTAGGAAGGACACTACTTATCTAAAGAAAAATCTACCAAGAACACACTGCAATTCTTATCATCCATGCATCAAACACAAGGACACCTGAATTCACAAAAGAAATGCAGCTTAAATCAGATGTTGACACTCACAGAATGATAACAGGTGACTTCAATAACCCACTCTCACCAGTAGAAATCATTTAGTCAAAAAATAAACATATGAATATACAATAAATTACATCATAAAATAAATTGACCCTAACCCATATTTACAGAACATTTCACCCAAAACAAAGAATATAGCTTTTCACTGGGCAGTGATGATGCAAACCTTTAGTCCCAGCACTTCAGAGGCAGAGGCAGGTGGATCTCTGTGAGTTCGAGGCCAGCCTAGACTACAAGAACTAGTTCCAGATAGACTCCAAGGCTACAGAGAAACTATGTCTCAAAAAACCAAAAGCATCTCATGTAACTTTCTCTAAAGTCAACAGCATACATAAACCCAAAACCAGTCTCAACAGATACAAGACATTGAAATGACACACTGCATTCTATCCTATCTGACCACCATTGATTAGAGCTAGATTAAAACAGAAGCAACAGAAAGTTTACAAATTTAGGGAAAATGAACAACTCAGCATTGAATCAAAATAAGTCAAAAACAAAATTAAAACTTTATAAAATTAAATGAAATCAAAAACACGACATAGCTTTCCTTATGGGACATAATTAAGGAAGTTCAATATGCCAAATTCATTGCACACAGTTTGTACATAAAGAATGTGGAAAAAGCTCATATTAGTAACTTATCATCACCCATAAAATAATCTAGAGCAAAAAGAAAAAATAAACACACCCAAAAAGAGTAGATGGAAAGAAATAAACAAACTTGGGACTGAAGTCAATAAAAAGAAACCAACCACACAAAAACACAATACAAAGAATCATTGAAACAAATAGTTGATTCTTTGAGAAAAACCACGAAGATTTCAAACGCTTACACAAATTATCTAAAAGGCAGTGATAAAGGTCCAAATTAACAGAAGTTGAGATGGAAATGGGGAAATAACAACAGAAACCAGGAAATCAATTGAATCATAAGGACATATTCTAAAAACCTGAAATCTACCAAGTTGAAAATTGAAAAGAAAGAGAAAATTTTCTCAACATAAACCATTTACCAAATTAAATGAACATCAGATAAACAATTTAAACAGAGTGAGAGCCCCTAGTGAAATAAAAGCATTGATGAGAAATCTACCAAGGAAAGAAAGCACAGAGTCAGATGGTTTTAGCACAGAATCCTACAAGAGTTTCAAAGAAGAGTTTATGTCAGTAATCCTCCAATCATTACAAAAAATAGAAAGAGAAGGAACATTCTTTATTTTGTTTATGGGACCACTGTAACCCTGATACTTTAACCACATAAAGATCCAATAAAGAAAAAGAATTACAGACTAGTTTCACTTACAAACATATATACAAAAATTCTCAATTATATTTTGTAAACCGATTCCAAGAAATAATCAAGATCATCTAACCAACCTGATCAATCAGACTTCATCCTAGAGACTCAGGGATGGTTTAACATACATATATTGATAAATGTAGTACACCATATGAACAATCTGAAAGACAAAACACACATGATTATCTCAATAGACACAGAAAATTCCTTTGACAAAATTAAACACCCATTTATAATAAAAGTCCTGGAGAGACTAGGGATGCAAGGAACATACCTGAATATAATAAAGACAGTTTACAGCAAGCCCATACCCAGCATCAGCTTAAATGTAGAAAACCCTAAAGCAATTCCACTAAAATCAGGAACATTATAAGGTTATACACTCTCTTTATACCCATTCAATATAAAACTTGATATCTTAGCTAGAGCAATAGGACAACTAAAGCAGATCAAGGGGATACACATTTGAAAGGACAAGGTCGAAGTATCTGTATTTACAGATGATATGATAGTATACATAAGTGACCCTAAAATTGTCCTTGGAAACTCCTACAGCTGGGAAACTCCTACAAACCCTTCCATAAAAGAAACAAGAAAATTAACTCTCCAAAATCAGTAGCTTCCCTGTATGAAATTGAAAAACATACTGAAAGAAATCAGGAAATAACCATTCTTTAAAATACCCTAAAATCATATAAAATTTCTTGGGAAAACTCCAACCAAACAAAAAAAAAAGTTGTATCATTAAAAAAGACAAGCCTTAAGACATTAAAGAAAGAAATTGAAGAAGATAACAGAATGTGGAAAGATCTCCCATGCTCATGGGTCACTAGGATTAACATAGTAAAAATGGCCTTCCTACAAAAAGAAACCTACATGATTAATGCAATCCCCTCCCAAATTACAACACAGTTCTTCACCAATCTTGAAAGGATAATTTTCAAACTTCATATGGAAACATAAAAATCCAGAATAGCTATAATATTCTTGACTAATCAAAGAACTGTTGGAGGAAACACCATCCCTAACCTCCAATTTTACTATGGACCTATAATAATAATAAAAAAAGCATAGTAATAAAATAAAAATAGACACATTGACCAATGGAATTCAATTGAAGATTCAGACATAAATTGACCTACCTATAAACACCTGGGTTTTAATAAAGAAGCCAGAAGGACACAATGGAAAAAAGACATCTTCAGCAAATGGTGCTGTCAAGGTCAACCACTCCAAGTACAACAATTCAAATAGAGCCATATCACCTTGTTCAAACTCAACCTCAAAAAGAACAAAGACCACACCATATGACCAGAAGCACTGAACCTTATAGAAGGGCAAGTGGGGAATAGTCTTGAACTCATAGGCACAGGAAACGTTTTTCTTAATAGAGCACCATTAAATATATAGACACTAAAATCAACAATTAATACATGGGACCTAATGAAAGTGAAAAGGTTTTGTATGTAAAGGATACTATCATTAGGAAAATGAGGCAGGTAAATGAATGCAATTTTTAAAAAATCTGAATTAGTTAATCCTATACAGAAAGACAAATATAGTATTTATTTACCTATATGTAGATGTTTCTTGTTAATTCAAAGATAAAATTTATAAAACCATAGAGGTTAAGTATAAAGTAAGGATGTGGTGGAAAGGAACAGATCTCCATAGGAAGGGAAGCAAGATACATAGCTATGGATGGATGATGGGGGAATAATGGAAAGGAAGGATCATTTAGGGATGGGGAAGGACGTGTGAACAAAAAAACAGGGGACATGAGGAGAGAAAGCTAAGCTAATGGCCATTTGAGGGTTCATATAAAATACTAGCGTAGTAAAATCTTCCTAAATTATATACATATATGAAGGCAATCCAAATGAAATAATCAAATAATGGAGGAGAAACAACCCCAAGTGGACATTTCACATCATAAAATGGCACTTCTGTACTGAGAATGAGTTACATCTATAAAATACTCCTTTACACTGTGTACATATATGTCACTGTGATTGGTTTAATAAAGAAGTTTGACAGGATAAGGTTATGTGGAAGAACCAGACTGACAACACTGGAAAGAAGCACATGGGAATCATGGGCAGATACAGAGAAACAAGATGAATGTGCCATGTTGAAAGAAGGTACCACCATGTTGCAGAGGGTAGATAAGAAATATGGGTTAATTATGGTGATGTTTTCTTTGTGATCTAACAAATAAAGCTTTCCAGAAGATCCGAGTGTGGAGCTAGCCCCACTAGTTAGTCACAGAAGCCAGGCAGTGAGGGCCCAGACCTGTTATCACAAAACTCCAGAGACAGAGAGAGACAGGTCTCTGTGACTTTAAGGTCACTCTGGGCTATGCTAAATTGATCCAGTCTAAAAGAGAAACAGAGACAGGCAGTGGTGACTCATTCCTTTAATCACAGTCCTTGGGAGTCCCACACCTTTAATCCCAGCACAAGGGAGGTGGAGACAGGAAAGGATTTGGCTGGGCAGAGAGAGGAATTTAAGGCAAGTGGAGACAGGAACTCACTGCAATTCAGTCTGAGAACTTGAGAGACAGGATGCCCCATTTTGACTGAAGATTTTCTAAAGGTAAAAGAACTAGTGGCTGGCTGCTCTACTTCTCTGATCTTTCAGCTCTAGTATTTGACTCCGGGTTTTAATTATTAAAACCAATTAGAAACCATGCTACAGTTAATTTAAAATGTAAGAGTTAACAAGTAACAAGCCTGAGCTATCTACCAAGCATTTATAATTAATAATAAGTCTCTGTGAGTGGTTTGGAAGTGACATGAGGACACAGGACACAGAGAACCTTGCCGACGTACATCTAATTGAGTTGCTGGCCAAAGGTTTCTCATGGCAAACCCCAATCAACATAGGCTGTTATAAAGGCAATAGGTTTTTCTCAACAAACTGAGAGCAGTTGCTGCACACAGCACCTGTACAACTTACAGACCATGGAGAAGTAAAGTCAGTGCCTACACAGAGTCTTTGCTACAACTGGTTAGTGTTCTAGGTAGCTTATGGGAGCCTTAAAAGTTCTAGCTTTTAAGACTTTCCTTCAGGGTTCAATTAAAGACACCCTGAACAACTAAAGGCGGGCTAAAAATCTGAGGGTAAAGAAGTCTACTCACAATGGAATCATCTGTCCATGTTTCTTTATTCTTCTCTATATCTGTTACAAATGTTCCCAGTAATATATACTCTTAAAACCAGCAATTCCCCAGTCCTAGCAGATCCCAGGGCTGGAATTGTTTTGCCCCATAGAAAATCAGATAAAGGTTTTCACACACACATAGATCCGAGGAAGTGGTCAGTATACATCTGGTGAACTCCTTGATGGAGAAAGTTAATTAAGAAACGAATTAAAGCCTTAATGCACAGAAACAGGTAACCAACCAACCAACATAAACAGTCAGGTAGAAGCCATGGCTCCTGATCAGATAAGATTTACACCAAAAACTACCATTTCTATGGGTCTTTAGGTCAGGAGTACACACCTAAGTGGTAAAGATTAGGGGGAGAGCCAGGCCTCTAAAATTATCAGTTCCAGGGTATGTTGTTATTATCAGCGGATCTGGTCTGTGAGTGGTTGTGTGTCTGTAGAGCCAGTGGGAAGGAAGTCTTTCTCTGGTAGCAGTTAATTATCTCTTCTGCTGTCCTTGGGAGTAAAACAGAAGCTGTAAATTTCCTGAATTAAAATTGTTAGTGAACTGAGATGAAAGGAGTTAAGTATCATTTAAGTAGCTTAAAGCCAGAACAGCAGCTTCTAGCAAGTAGTAATTCTATGTCCTTGGATGATGTCAGAGGCCACTCATTTGTTCCTGGCAGTTCAGACTTGAAATAACCACACAGAAACTGTATTAATTAAAACACTGCTTGGCCTATTAACTTATACGTATTTCTAGCTAGCTCTTATATTCTAAACTAACCCGTCTCCGTTAATGTGTGCATCACCACGAGGTTGTGGCCTACCAGCAAAATTTTAGCAGGCTCTGATGGAGGCATCTGTCTCCTGTGGCAGGTACATGGCTTCTCCCTGACTCTACCTTCTTTCCTCCTCTATCTACTTGGAATTCCTGCCTTGCCCTATTCTGCTAAGCCACTGGCCGAAACAGCTTTACTCATTAACCAATAAAAGCAACACATGTGGAGAAGGACTTCCCACACCACTTGGAGATCTGTGAATATCGTAGATGGGATGTTTGATGTCTGTACCCTATGCACTGACCAAATGCCTGCTGATATAGATAACTGCAAGAAAGCAAATCTCTGACCTTACCAAGGGGAGAGGAAGAGAAGCCTGGCAGTGGGAAATGGTTTTTACGAAACAGTTCTGAATTGTGGGAATTAATTCCCAAATATGTAACAGAAGGGAAGTAAGCTACAGCAAAAAACATCTACAGCAAAGGACAGCCACTTTATTCACAAAGCAATAATGCCCAAAAGCCTTGCCCTTTGATTTACCTTTGCCAGATCCCTTGGTTCTGATAAGTCGCTCATGACAAGATGGCTGATACTGTATAGTGTTGCATCTTGTAGAGATAGTGGAAGGTAGTGTGCAGGCAACCAGCAGAGAAAAGTAAACACCAACCCATCTCCAAATCCTTTGATTTACAATGGTACCCTGTATACAAGTTATGCTAGTGCAATGCCAGCACAAAGCTTGTGGGAGTAACAAACCTGTATCTGACTTGGTTTAAGGCCCACTACATGAGAAGGAATCCATATTAAAACTACTTGGTTGACCAAGAACTTTAGACTAGCTAGTTCAGGGAATGCCTAGGAAAACCAAACACTGTAAGAGTCATGAGAAATCAAGGACACCAAAGAAACAAGGCCTTCAAAACACAGCAGAACCAGGGCACATACAAACTTCAGAGACTTAGGCAGCACGACAAAAAAAATGCACCAGTCTCTCTCAGTCGGAGTCCTAGAGATGAAAGGACACATGAACACATGCCCCACCCCTAACCTAGAAGCTGCATCCGATTGTAAGTGATAACCACTTACAAATACAAATTAATTTTTTCCAAGAGAGTCTCCCTGGAGTAACAAACTACCTTGAAATATAGACTCCATGTTCATCAGCAAATGGCCAACAGAAAATTTTAACAGCATCTTTGGAAGTTCTTTGCATCAGATTTTCGCTAATGGGCTCTTCTTTCTTTTCTTAATTTTATTTTTATTTTAACTTTTATTTTATATATTTATTTACTCATTATTTGGGTTTTTATTTTATTTTCTACCTTACTTGTCTTCCAGATATGTTATGGATTCTCACTTGTACTTTTATGGGATTCCTGAATGTGTGAATGAGTGGGTCTCTACTTGTATAACAGTTCCTTGTGCCTTTTCTTGGGTTATTTCCCTTCTGTTTGTCTTGTTCTATCCTATTTGTTTGCTTTATTCTTATTATATGTCTGCTTGTTTTGTTTTCTAAAGAAAGACAGATAAGGGTGACTCAGACAGTAGGGGAGGTTTGTAGGAACTGGAAGATATAGAGGAAGGGGAAACCATAATTGGAATATATTGTCTGAAAAAATTCATTTCAATAAAAAAGAAAAGTTTTCTCTCATTGCTCTCTCCCTCTCTCTCTCTCTCTCTCTCTCTCTCTCTCTCTCTCTCCCTCTGTGTGTGTGTGTGTGTGTGTGTGTGTGTGTGTGTGTGTGTGCGTGCGTGCGTGCGCGCGCGCGCGCGCGCGCGCGCACAACCATCCTCTGAGAGGTCTGGAAAAAGTTCCATCCAATTTCCAGGACTTTGGGCATGCTCGCTGTTTCTTGGCTTATGTACATGTCTTTTCTGTTTCCCTTTCTCTTCATATAGCAGTCTGTCTTCTTTAATAGCATCATCCATTGAATTTATGCTTATACTTATACATACTAACCTCATTTGAAGTTGATTGTATCTACTTACTTTCATTTAGGAAAGCCTTATTTTCAAATAAGAATAATATTCAGATTCTAGATACTATGAATTAAAAAAACACACATGAAGGATGGGGACATACTTCAATGTAGGCTATCAGTTCAATTTGAATGTCATTTAAGGTTTTAAAGTTGCCTCAAATATTTCATATGGCATAATCCTACTATATATTTTACTTGAAATTAAAATTAAGTGTCCTGCGAAAGCATACCCCTAAAGAAAAAATCAAATTTTATCATAATCTCATTAATTTGTACAAGCCTGTTGAAGACCAAAACTAACCCAGATCCTGAAATTAAGAAAAAGTGTGAAAGCTTGCGGAATTGTCCAAGTACTTAAACTCAGAAACACCTTCTCTAAGTAACAGCCTGAATATCTAGGAAAACATCCTTCCTCTTTTGCCTCATTTATTCTTGGGAGTTAAATCATCATTTGAGTTCTACCTGGCAAATATTCATTGAATTCCACAACGTATGTGAGAAAGCGAACAATGAAAAAATGTAAGTGCTAAAATGGTAGAAGAACAGAGTTAAAATCACATCATGATTTAGTTCTAGTAACAATGTAGAGAGACCAAACATTTGCTGAGAGACGGAGTGTGGACCACCAAGCAGCACCATGAAAGTAGAAGGAAACAACTATTATCCACAATTTGTAAGATTCACGTCAGATTTCATGAAGCAGTTCTGGAAGAGAATGGAAATGGAAAGTTGTTCTGGAGAAGAGAGAATGCTTTGACCCAATGTAGAAGATATATGCCTGTTTAAAGATAAATGAGTCACGTTAACTAATAGATCTCAAACTTCACTCTCTCTCAGTATCCCTCTACATGTTTAATTCTCAAGGTTCATTCCAAAGGATGTCAGTTCAATAGGCTGGGAATGTTTATTTTGTCTGTTGTTTGTTATTTGTTTATTTGTAAAGGCTCTACCATGGATGGTCAATCAATACATAGACTCAAATGTACAGTGATTCAAATACAGCTTATGTTTGTGGGTTCTTCATGTAACAGACCAAAGTGGATGTGTTAGACTGGGATTGTAGTAGAAGTGGTGAGAGAGAAAATTGAACTCATGATCACATATCACAGGTAATCTTTAGGTCTATTCCTATCTGACAATTGTGTATCAAACGGGGTTTTCATTAATGTAAGCCTCTTCCAGTCTCCAATTCTCCAAATACAAAGATGCCTTTCTTGTTAATCATTTCTATTGAAACTGTTAAAACGTTAGAGAGTAATTCCCTTGCCCAAACTAATTTGAACATGTGCCATTACTGAATAGTATCTTTCCGATTAGTAAAGCAAAAGGAAGATAGAATATCCCACATTCTAGAAGATGACCAAATCTACACTAATTGCTACTTATTTTAGGTTACTAATACAAGTAAGTCAGGAGCACATGAGGTAAATTGCAATAACCGAGAGAAATTGCCTCACTTTTTATGTAAATTGCCTCAAAACATTGTCTAAAAATAACACTTTGAATGACTAAAAATAACAGTGTGAGTCAAGCTCCAGGAAATGTTGATTTAGATTGCTGCTTGTTGTGTCTCTGCATTTCAAATAATGAAAGGGAAAAAAATTCAAAAATAGACGAAACAGCAATGTGAAATTTTGAGAGATGCCCTATGTCTGATACGTGAAAGTGCCTTTTAACTGGAAACATTCCTGTCCTCTATACCTGAGGGGAGGTGACTCACAACAATTTTGCCAGAATATGCTTATGCTATCTTTATCTAGACAGAGGCATGTGTATTTTTCTGTTAATAGGGTTAAAATAACTCTTACTGCTCTTCCTAGATGGTTGTGTATCCATGTGGGTGTGATGTGTATTGTCTTACAATTCTGTATGGTCTTACAATTCTGATGCTCAAGATTAATTTTGTTACTGGAAATCTCCAATGTTCCCTGAATCGAAGCTTCAGAAAGGGCTTGAGGCAAATTCCAGGTAGGAAATCCATGATCCTCACACATCATGAAGTTCTTTAGTTTCAGTCAAAATGTACTCTCACAAAATACTACACTAGACCAAATTTTTGGGCAATCTTCTCAGATTTATGAGGTGTTCTCAAGACATGGGTTTAATGAGTTAAAAAATAGCATTGAAAATATGTTCTGGGATATTTGTGTTCTGTGTGAAGATACATTGCTCTGACTGGTTTAATAAAGAGCTGAGCAGTTAATAGCTGAACAGGAGGGATAGGGGAAATGCTGGGCAGAGAGAAAGGAAATAGGAGATGTATCTAGGCTCAGATATGCCATCAAGTTATGGAAAAGTTGGACACACAGAATTGGAGAGAGGTAAAAGCCATGTAGTAGAATGTATACTAATAAAACATGGATTGATTTAAGTTAAAAGAGCTAGTGGGACAAGTCTAAGTTAATGGTCAAGCTTCCATAGCTAGTAAGAAGCCTTGGTGTCATTATTTTTGGGCTGGAAGGCCAGACAAAAAAGTACAACTACAAAAGCAGGAAACCACTATTTGATTTAATATCTTTCTAGTTTTGTTTTTCAAATAACTTGCTGCACTAACTGGTAGGATTAAGTCATGATCTATAACATTCTATTTTAAGGAAATGATGCCAGAATTAAAGAATCCAAAGTCAAAATTAGAAGCTAGAAAGCACCTGCTAGAGATACCCTTCATTATCACTTTAATGAAGCTCAGGCAAGATCATAAGGACAGTCCAGAAGTGAAAGTATGTTTTTGAAAACGAAAAAGAAAATTGATTATTCAGAGTTTCATTTTCAATTATATCTTAATAGCTGTTTAAAAATCTACAGAAGTGATGTTCCTGATGGACAGGCTGATAGGACTTAATCTGTCCTAGCACTATTGAAGTACCACTGTGGAAATGGTATTAGTTACAACTGGAAATGTTATGCCTGTATTAGTTAAAATCAACTGTGAGTGTGCTTATACCCAAAATAAATATCCCCCAGCATCCTGTTTCCAACATTCTAAGAAACCTACAGATTCTTTAACTCTTGGTTTCATGTGTGTTTCTACAAATAAAACCAAAACTGAGTGTCTTAAAATAGGGGATAATTAATAAAATTCTGATGTTTCTCTGTAGTCATATATGAACTTACAGAAAATGCTTTTGATCTGAAATGAAATGTGGAGGAAAAAAAACCCATGATGACAATTGCATTGGTTTTCTAAGGCTGTTGGAGAAAATATTGTAAATGGGGTTTTCACAATTGTGCAGAGTAGAAACTCAAGATAAATGATTTAGCAAACCTGGTTTATGCCCAGGACTCTAACTGGTGGGTGGCTGCCTCGTGGATACTGTGCCTCACTCACATGGACTCTTCTTTCTAGACAGATGCCAGTCATGTTCAATTGGGGCCCTGCTTTAACAGTCTGTCCTCATTTTCTTTTGATCTCTCTTATAACACTCTGACTAAAAACAGCTTTGGAAGGAAAGGGTATATATTTGACATACTATGTTTGGGGATATCCACATATAAATATGACACAGCATAGTTTAGTTCATTGTGACAATAATATACAGGCAGATATTTATCTGGCAATATAAAAAAAGGTATCATAAAAATCTGTAATAAATGATCAGACTAAATGGGATTTTTTTACATAAGAAGTAATGACCTCTGACTGTCACAGTGTATACTTGTTTTATGAATCCATGGGAGTCTGTTAAAGGGTCTCAAGAAGATATCTAGGTATAAGATAGGGATAAACATTCACTGATACAGAATAGATTAAATGACACCACGATCCACCTGCTGTGTCCTGTCGTTCTGTCCAGGCACCAACCACTCCTTACTCTGGTTCTGACAGAGAGAGAGAGAGAGAGAGAGAGAGAGAGAGAGAGAGAGAGAGAGAGAGAGAAAGGAAGAAGAAGAAGAAGAAGAAGAAGAAGAAGAAGAAGAAGAAGAAGAAGAAGAAGAAGAAGAAAGGAGAAGATGTGAACCCTTTCCATCCACTCTTAAGCAGTCACATACACAGACAAGACTACACCTTATGGCTTGCTGCCCCAAAAGTCATTGGCTAAATAGATCAAAATCCCACAACACATCCCCCTTTTCCCTAAATAAGAAGGTTCTAATCCTAACATAAAACTATTTACAATAAGAACAACAATCAGGTATTGTGCAGAAGAAAGGTAATAACAAACAAAAGTGAAACTACAACCAACGAGAACATCATCAAGCAAAAAACACATACTAAATGTCCAGACCATAGGTAACTGGCAAACTACAGAGATTAGTACAATTGTCCTATCCTGGAAAATTTAAACCTTGTACCTAATATGGCATAGCTACAATATGAGAGGATTGTAGCTATGACTATCTAATGTTCTGCCCAATCAAAGATGTGAGAAGAAAATTAATATTACCTGACTAAGCAGGAAGTACAGGAGAATGACCTCTAAAGGATGCAAGAAATTATAGAAACAGCTGGCAGTCACCCGATGTTTCTCTGTAATGTTGGGGCAACTAACTTTGGCTATAGGCCTAGGATATGTGACAGACCATTTTCAGAAACAGAAGAATTTAAAAGACTGACCTACCTTCTCTTGGCAAAGTTCAACAATTGCTTTTTCTTGTATCCTGTTTGTCTGGATTGGACAGTGTGCTTGTTGTCAGAAGTCAAGACAAGGGCAGTTCTTTGCCCAATAAGCCAGGTTTTCCAAGACGTAAGCAAGCTCCATATGGAGTGTCTTTTGTGCCCATCATTCTCATGGGAGTAGATCAGTGCTGCCGGGAACAGTTGTGTCTTGTGCCCATAGAACTTTAAGTTATTAAAACATTTAAATGCCATGTTCTGTAGGTGTTTGAAGTGTTTGAAGATTCCCTATCTATATGGAATATATTTTTGTGCATCTGGAAAGCCTAACTAACATAACTATAACAGATATGGGTGACAACTAACATATAATTCTTTATAAACTATATAGATTAAAGACTAAAGTTTTACATTATAAAAGTAAACAATCTATACACAGATATACAGTATAAGTACAATGACCTTGAAACTGTGACATTATACAAAAATATGTTAATCAAAGTTAGAAGTGAATAGTGTAATATGACAAAAATAATCTTACAAAAATACTTTAAACAGAGTGAATATATATATACAATATGACAAATACAATTTTGAATTTGCTAACAATATACAATTTATCTTTAACAGAAACAGGAAAATAATTTTACATTTGTATCAATATACAAGAATACCTACCATTGCAATTATCCAAATCTGATAGTTGTTATTTTAATTTACAAGATAATGTACCTTATTGTCCTATCCCATCTATTCCTCTTTTTAGTATTTTAAATGAGATTCCTGAGTCTAGTTTTCATTACTGAACCCCCCCAACCCTAGACAATCATCCATACACCTGGAGAAAGCAAGAAAAACATCCATCCTACCTATTGGGAGAGGAGGTGTTGTATTATTAGAATTGCTTCATGTTGTCTAGAAGGTGACAGAATCTCTATAGGATCCTGCAAAAAGCTAAAACAATGATTAAGTCTCATGAGTACTAGCTGTAACATTAAATAAATAAATTTTAAAAGAAAAAAAGAAGCAATAAATACAATTTTTAGCAAGGAATTGTCAAGAAAATATTGAGAAAATATATTGGCAAATAAAAGAAAATATTTAATAATATATTGATTATTATTTTTAATTTTATGCTTTCTTAACTATAAACTATCTCAGTAAAATTGTTATAGTCAAAAATATCAGTAAGAACAGAACTATTTTACTTGATACAAGATTTTTGCCTTGTAACTTGAAAAATTTCAGAAACCCCAGAAGTAAATTTCCAACTAAGAGGAGGTTATGACTTAATCATCTTTGAAATGTAGTCTCTGGCATATTGCCTTTACAGAACACATGATCAAAAACTGTGTCAAAAGATAAAATACTAAAATAGCTCAAAACCCTTCCACAGCAAGAAGACAACAAAAAGTATACTTGGTTTGAGTCCAGGTAGCTCTTTCAGTGATAAGTTCTCTGCACTGGATTTAATCATTTACTTATAATGCCAAGGAGGAAAAGAATCAAATTTCTTCATAGTTGTTCCAGGTCCAAGAAGAGATTTAACTTTGGGAAAATTTATGATGATAAGAGAGTTAGAAAGCTCACCTCACTCATACTTATATTTTATATATTTATAATATTTCAAATAGCCTTGCAAAAGCATGGTATATTGTCATTTAAACAAACATACATAATTATATATATATTTGAAAATTTATCCACAGACAATTATAAATAATTCTGCAATGACTCTGAGAGCAGAGATATCTCTTCAAACTACTGATTTATTGACTTCTGTTTTTTTTTTTTTAAGAAGGAGACAAACAAGTAGGCAAGAATTTTAAATTTGGGGATTTCAAGAATCTGTATATTTAAAATGCCCCACTATCCAAAACAATGTGATGTATTAAATATAATCCTTATCAATTTTTCTATGGCATTCTCTACAAATATAGGAAAAGATAGTTGAAAATCAACGGTTCCATAAAGTAACCTGAATAATCTTGAGAAGGAGAAACAAAGTTAGAGGCATTGTACTGCCCAATTTCAAACTGCATTACAATGTTGCAGTTATCAAACATCGTGACATAAAGAGTGAGAGGAATACTCAGACTAACGAAGCTCACTACACAGTCTATAAACATACCCTACTAAGCTTATTTTTTGGTAAGAACGAGAAGAAAATACTAAAATGGTAGATGCCTTTAAATGATTTCCAGAAAACTGGAAGTTCCCATGCAAAGTAATACCATCGAACTTGATATTATATTAAATTAAAAAAATTCAAATGGGCTAATGACCTAAAAGTAAGACAGTCTCACAAAACTCCTGAAACAAAGCATAAGAGAATCTGTTTGCTCGTGTCCTTGGCAGTGGCTTGTAGTTATTACAGGAAATTCCAGGGCAACTAGTAGAAAATCAACTTACTATAGCTACATTAAACTTAAAGTTTTTCTTTTTTTTTTTTTTTCAATGCAAGTCTCACTATGCCATAGAGGTCAGCCTTGAGCTGATGATCATACTACCCCTGATTCCTGAGTGCTGTGATAACAGTCGTGTGCCATCAAGCAGAGAAAGGAATAGACACCCTGTGGGCAGGGAGAAAATACTGGGAAATATATCTGATCTGTTACTTCAAACAAATTAAGGAGAAAATGAATGGCCAATTAAAATGGGAAATGACACTTTCATGTGACTACTGACCTCTGAGATGGGATGGAAGGTTGCCTTCTTTTTCAAATGAGTTTCCTTAGCTAGTCTGTCTCTGATAAAAGAATCACAACCAGGGAATGGTTCCAACAGAAATTCCACCACACTATTTTGTTCTTGACACCAACCCATGTGACTATAACTATCCAAAGGGCTGGCCTATTTAAGTCTTACACTTCTGAAAATTTTGATCTGTCTCCCGAGTTTTGTTCTATTGCCTAACTTATGTTGAGACTCTCCACCCACTCGGAGCCTTCTCTTGCCCTCAAGTTCCTCACCCTCCCCAGATGCTTTATCCTGCTTGAGCTAACCTTTATACAACCCACAGGCCTTATATTATGGGAATCCCTTAAAGGCTAGGACTCATTTGTTCTTCTTTTAATTGAATTTTGTTTTTAAATAAGCATACAAAAAGATGGATATCATAGCAGCATTTTCCCATGCCTTATTCTTGTTGGTTTGCCTCTTCTAACTTCTAACAGATTTTTCTCATTCTTCTTTTTTAGTGCCATCCTGTCTGCTTTAGCAGCACAGGGATATTATTGTCCACTTTTATCCTTCTCCCCTAATGACCTTTTTCTAATAGCCTCCCTAGTTTCATGAACTTACCTCATCCACTTACTGATAAACAATAAACACATATAAAAATAGAACTGAAGATCCATGGGGGAAAAAAGCATTTTTTTTGTCATTTTAAGTGTGAGTTACTTCATTAAATATGCTTCATTAAATTTACACCCTCCCCTGTTTTGTTGCAACTGTCATGGTTTTTATTGTGTTTAAGGCTGTATAAGGTTTTACTGTGTGCCTGTATCACATTTGCTTGCATTCTTTCATCTGTTATAGACATCTAGACCAGGGCCACTCCTATCTGTTATGAATACAGCAGAAATAGGAATGGATGTGAAAGTGTCTCCTTCGTAAGACGCAGAATCTTTGGCTCTATCGGTTTAGGAGTAGCAATATCTGTGCAGCTCAATATTTAGGTGTTTCTGAGAAACCTTGACTCTGATTCCATAAGTTGATATACATTTGTTAACTTCAGTGTAAAATTATAAGCATCTACTACAATACAGTAGGTCTTAATAAATATACTTTTGGTTTTGAATAAGAAAAAAGTCAAATATACTTTTCCTGGAATAGACATTCTCAATTTCATACTCTTTTTTAAATAACTCACTAAGTCCAAGTAGTGTTGCCCTGAAACGGCATGGATGTGAAACCGTTCCCTGAAGCATAGTCAACCCTGTAGGATCAACCCGCATAAACAAAACATACCCTTCCCACCTTAGCAGCCCCCCATTGTCAATAACTCCTCAGTTAAGAATGGAGATTTACAGCTTTCCCCCATAATCATAGAACATTTATTTACTTAATCTGGGACATGTCTTTTGGGGACAACCACTGTTGTCCCAGCTGGACCACTCCTGGGTCTATACCCAGAAGACTTTATTTCCTATTATAGAACAACAAGCACATCTGTGCTTATTACTCTTATATTCGTAATAGTTAAAAAATGGAGGCTGCCTAGATGTCTTGAGTTGATGAATGGATAATAAAAATGTGGTACCTATACACAATGAAATTTTTATTCAGCTGTAAAGAAAAAATTAAATTGTGAAATTTGCAAGCAAATGGAGAAGCTTATTCTGAGAGAAGTGATTCCACTAACTCTTTTCCTCCATCAACTTCAGTATGACACTTCTGAGGCTAGAGCACCCCCGTCCCCAAGCTGCATGAGAACTGCATTCTAGGCCCTGGACCATCTTTCCCTCTGCAATTTCACCCCGAATTACCTTCAAACACAAGAATATTTTAAAATCTCTCTGATTGGTTCAGTTTCTTGGGAGTGAATGAAAATAGATTGTACAGTAGCTTCAGACATTTAAGCGTTTCCTCTAATTCTTTCCCAGCAGAAGCCGAAGAGTTAAAGTGCTTCTTCAACTGATGGAAGTGCTTCATCAGAACAATGAGTCATCTGTGAGTCAAGCTACGTTCCTTTCCACACAAAGAGCTCAACAATCTGTTTTGGGCATCTGTGCTTTATGCTACACTAAGCATGTGCATAGTAAAATTCCATTCAAGCAAAATAACAGCCACAAAAGGGTCCTTTTCACATTAACCTGTACTTAAAGTAGTGCTATTACTTGTTGATAAATCTTTATCAGGAAGATATCTTACACAAAACAGTGATGTTAAAAAGCAAGAAAGCTTCTGACTGAAAGTTGGGTGCAAGTTTAGAAACCTTCCCCCTGCTGCCCTGCATCCTATGATGTTTTGGAACTCCAGCTCTGGGGAGTATCGTTTAAAAAGCATTGGCATAATGAGTTTCATTGTGCATTGAACTCCAAGTGGCATATGACAAAGCAATAAGTAAATATCTCAGTAACTGTTCAGCTGATGCTTCAAATCATGACCCCATCATTCATTTTGATGGTTCCTGGTAATAAGTGTTTTTCCAGGAATTTTAGAAGGCAAATAAGCTCATTGCTGTTATGTTGAATGACATATACTTGCCACATATGACTGGCTGCAGCTTTTGCCAGTGTGACATTAGAAAACTTATCTGCCAATTGTTTTTGTATCCTGACACCATTACTTTAAGATCTAGCTTGAAACACAGAAATTGACACTTTCTGCCTTTTTAGGAATAAATATCAAATCTCTTGAGCTAGGGGCACACACAGAGATACACACACACACACACACACACACACACACACACACACACCAGAAAATCTTCAAATAATCTTGCAATATGAAAATTCAGAATATTTTTGTCATTGGGCTAAAAACTGACTAAGTCCAAGAGCTAAATGGTCAGCAATAATCATTTTCGTAGGAAGGTTCAGGAGACAGTTGTCACCCTCTATATTTGGGCTGTTTCTGCGTGTGTGTTCTATAAAGAGTGCTTTGTATCCCCACTCAACGATGCACTAAATACACAACACTCAACTCATTTATAAGAAATAAATTAAACATCATGCATTCTGTAAGGTTCTTAGCACAAATATCATGAATGTAAAGGCATTCTATTTTCATTAACGTAATTTGTATGTTCATTCTTGCTGTTGGACCACAGAGGACTGAAGGCAGAATTCATTTTTTATTCATTTTTGCCCCAAAGCCTACTTCAGGCCTCATCACATAATATGTTGTCAAAAATAGACAACAATGACAATAGCTATAGATGAATTACTTCCTAGGATTATATTGTGGGTGGGCAACTATATGGGAAAAGTTATGAATATGATATGGACTGAAAAGTACTTGCAATACCTGGCAGAAAAGTTTTCTCTCCCTTGTCCAGGAAGGACATTTGACAACATACTGTAAGTCTCACTCATACATAATTATACTGCTTCTGTGAAAGATAACACAAAGCATAGTTCCTCTAAAATACATGATTTTTCAGACTTGAGTTTTAATCTTATACAGTTGAGACAGAAAAAAAAATGGTACAAACAGCATTTTAGTTGATTGGCAGTATAGAAAAACAAATTAGGATAATGTTCCTAGGCATCATTTTAAAAACTGAGTTTTATTTCTACATTTCAGTGCAACAAGGACTATATGTTGAAGACTTTTCCATAAGCATGACTATAACCATTCATTTTCATTAATAGAAAAAGAAAATAAAATTTCATTCATTCTGAGGGTTCAGAAAATCATGTGTTAGCTTTCAAAGAGATACAGAATGTGTTTTTGAGATTATTCAAAATTAAACTGAGACAGCCTTTTTATCAGCTGTGTAACAAAACTGCCTCTCTCATGACAGTGCAATGAACTATGTATCACTAATACCAACCAAATGTATTTTCAATGACCTTATAATAAACCTAAAATCTTGAGAGAAGAGTGATGCTGTCAAAATATAATTGTTTGAAACTTAGGAAATAACCTGTTTATCAAAAATGCAATACTTATTGACTGACAAATGGCTCATTTTCATATTGGCATTAATGTGAAAGCAGAGGAGACACAACTTTGCTAAAAAGTTGTTACCACTAGCTTTCATTTTAATCAGGAACATATGCCCAAGGATTATCTACTCCTGCATTGAGAAGAAAATGGGGCCATTTCAAGAACCGATAAAAGGGTATCTCTACGAGATTGGATTGAGCTTCCTCAAGAATCATCTGGCCCTGAAACCAAGCAAGCCTAGGGGCAGCACTTGCTATTATGGTCTCACGGTCTTTGACAAATCTGCTGGAAGTTCCAGAGAATTCTTTGCGCAGAGAAGAATTATGTGTTAAATTTAAGTGCATGGCCTACAAAGAAAATCATCCCTAGAAATTGAGATGTATCTGGATGAAGACTTGATAAAGAAATTAAAACTGAAGCTTTTGATTACGTATTTCCAGCCACAGTTCAAGAGAGTAGAGTAAGAACCACACCTAATAGCATGTGAGGGAGTGACCATGAGAAGAGCTTTACAAACACTCCACTCCTGGGTTGGTGCTGGTTTAATACAAACAGCATTGACTGCACTGTACCCTACAGTCAGATTGATCCTGACCTACCACCTAACTTTAATAACCTGCTTTTACTGTTCCATTCTTCACACCTACCATAGCACTCATAACTCTGTCCTATAAAACTTCTCCTTTGTTACTGAGTCCTTTCCCAAGTCTATCAGTGAAGTCTATAATATACTGGGCGTCACTATTTAAAACCTGCCTTAAACCGTAGGTCTGGGAGTGTTGGTATTTGCAGGCTATGATTTATTGCAGATAGTTCTTCCCTTCTCCTGAGGGCTCTTTGTTACAGCTATGCCAAGATTATTTTTATCTGGGTTAGAGTTCCAATGACTCCCTTTTGATTTAGGGTTGAAGCCTAATTTTGAACAACAAAACTGTCATATTTGGATGGAAGGAAGGCTATGCTATAAGATTGGAAATGAACCCAAATAAATTAAGCCCTTGGTTGTAAGCGGAAATGAGGAGTGACGAGAAGCTGCTGGAGCCACAACGCACCTCTAGATGTCCATGCACCCATGGCCCCAGCAGTGCCCCCTTGAAACCAGTTCATCTTTCTGTAGTTCTTATTTTCAGGTTTGCATGCAATTCTACTGTCTTTGTAGATTCCTATCATTTTTAGTATCTTCAGTGAATATCTGTGCTTGAAGAAACTATATATAATATAAAAATTAGTCATACAGGCACCAGCCTGAAGCTGGGTAGAACTTGGAGAGATTTCAGTGAATCCTGGGCGAGCTGTCTTCTATCTGTCCGTCTATGGAATCTGAGGTTACAGTAAAAAAATATCAGCCCGGCTTCTTGTCCGAACAATTCCAGGCAGTGTGAATATCAGAATACTAGCATGAAAATGAGATTCAAGGTCTGGAGGTTCTAGGAAGGCACCTCAGATCTAAAGATAGAATGTTTTTTTCTTCAATCCTTCATAGGCTTCTTTTATATAAATCAAATCCAGGCACATATGTGTTTCTTGACAAATCAGTTTTCTTTGAGACATCTCACCAAACTGAGGAGTCCTAAGTTTCCCAGAAGTCAGATTAAACACAGTCTCCCACTTTATACATGTTATGGAAAGAATTTAAGCTTTGCTTATGGGGACATACCGTGAGAAAATGGCTACAGCCATCTGGAAATCTTGGCTCTACTACACTAATATACAACATTTCTATAAGCTATTATTTTACATTTGCTCTCTGTGTGCACTTGTAAACATTCCAACATCATGAGTTTCAAGACACCCTATTATAATATTCATTTAAAACCAATATCTCATAACATAATGTTTCTTTAACACTTTGCATTGGAAGCTTTTGCCAAGGCAGCTTGGATTTGGGCGTTAGCCCAAAGTTTAAACTTGTAAAATATATAGAATGTATTTCAAGAAGAATGAAGATGATAAATTTACTCTATATAATGATTAGGTTTTCTTGTGTTCAGTGTGCCTTTGTATGGACAATAAAATAGTGGAAGGAGGGCTTATATAATAAGCAGGGTGATTAAAGCATAGCAGTGCCTCAAAATGTGACTTGTGCAAATACTAGCTTTTATCACATATTTCAATCTTCCATAGCTGCAATGGCCATATGTTCTGAAAGCAACCAGCTATAGAGTAGTTGTAAGGAAGGTGTCACAAGCAGTAAGGATGACACATGCCCTTACTATCTTCTCTTCTTTTCTTCCCCAGTAACACAACCTTAGCTCTGTCTCGCATGTCTTTTCTTTGCATCTAAACGTAGTTACATTCTTGTCAGTAAGATGTAAGCATAAGTCTTGTAAGCAAAGAGCAATGACAGCCAAGTGGTCCCTAATTATGTCTTCTCATTGAACTTTTTCTGAAGCATGAGACTAGGATAGTGATGGATAGAAATCTACGCTGCTTTGGATGATAAAATTTCAGGATGAAAATGTCACACAAGTTGTTGTTGCTATAGCAGTGCCTGACTACCTGTGACCAGAATTAATTTCGATGTAAAGAAATAATATGCTGGATTATTACTTTGTAATTTGGTGTTTCTTATGAAGTTATACCCAACTGCAATTTATCCAGCTGCAAGATATTCTCACAGGGCTGTGGCACAGGTCAAAGAAGGAAGGACATAAGATAAATGTTTCTGAAAAATTATATGGGAAGCTCATCTACTGTCTGTGCTTCTAATGCTCACATTTTAATTCCAGAACCATTGAGAATAAAAACCAGAAGATTGAACAGGTGGCTTAGTGGATAAGAGCAGTTGCCGTGCAAGCATTATAATCTGAATTTCAATCCCCAGGTCCCTAGAAAACGTCAGGTTGGGCTTACATTGTATCTCTAACCCAGCATGATGTGAGCTAGAGACAGGTTGGTCCCTAGGGCTCATTGGCCATCCAGCCCACTTGAAATGGTAAGATCCAAATTCAGTACGACTGTCTCAAGAGAAGAAGGTGAAGAGTGATAATCAGGATGCTCCACATCTTTATCTGAACTCAGCATGATGAACATTTATGCATGGGCACACACACACACACACACACACACACACACAGAGTTAAATGTGAATATGTAAAATTAACCTTAAACATCTCTTTCACATTTATCTGAATGTATGTGCCTGTTAAATGAAATGTTAAATGTATGGGGAAAATATCGTTCTTTAAACAAAATCCTGAAAACAATTTATACATAGACTAATGTATATTATTATACATATATATTACTTATGCACATGTATAATATATGCATACATATATGTATTATGGATAGAAGATATGCATGTATCTCTTCCTTCTGCAACAAACAAGAGCATAAACACCGTTAAGAACTGTTTGCATCACTGTGATTGTATATTATACACATTTGAGAAAGAATATTTGTCAGTCAATTAATTCTTTTCATTTTATAGATAACTGTCACCTAATGGAGACTGTTAAGAATATCCTCTCCTTTTCCATAACTATGTAAGACATTTGCATTAAATGAGGAGGTTCTTTATTTCCTCAGGATTCATTTATGCCTGCTGGTTATTCCCCAGCTAAAGTCATAATCTTGTTTGCAACATCATAATCATTTACCTAGTGAACAATCAGTGTGTCACTAACAAAGACTTATGACTTTAGGTAAAGGATAAACCGCAGGCACAGATGAACTCTGTGGAAATAAACGCTGTTTTCATGCAAATGTTGCTGGTAATAAATAACTAGGGATGAACATTAAGAAAAATTAGAAGATTATATAAAAGCAGGGATGGAGAAGCATGAAAGGGATGATTTAAAATTTTTCTTTTCTGAAAGTATGATACACAAAGTGTTTATAAACGGGAATAACTTCAGTGTTGTTTTAAAATTTTTAAGTTATAGATTGCAAAATATAATATATAGAACAATGGTTCATATTTTTCTATAAACATAAATCTGGTGCGGTGATATTTTGTTTGTGCTCTAACAAATAAAGCTTGCCTGAGGATCAGAGTGCGAAGTGAATGACTAGTTAGGCATAGAAGCCAGGCAGTGGTAGCACACGCCTTTAATTCCAGCACTGGGGAGGCAGAGACACAGGCATCTTTATGACCTCAAGGCCACCCTGAGGTACGTGAGACAGCTCAAAGTGGGCTTTGAAACATACCATGCCTATTCTCTCTCTGTTCCTCTCTGCTACTGTGAAGGGAGGAGAGTCCTTATACATTCTCTACTCTATTAACGCCAACATGAATTTTCTGTCATGACAGACAGTGCCCTCCGAAACTGTGCACCAAAGTAAAGCTCTTCTGTCTTAGGTTGTTTCTGCCAGGAACTTTGACCTGAAATAAATAAGCCAGAACTCAGATGATAATCTCTGTGCTTCACATTCCATATTTCAAATTTTAATCAAAGCTGCATTTATGATAGCTCTTCACATAATTTTGATTTTGATTTACGTTTTGCTTTGAGACAAGATCTCACTCTATAGACCAGGCTAGCCTGCAACTCACTATGGAGCCTAGGTTGATCAGGAAATATTATGTTATAAAGGCAATATATCACACAAAACCCATTACAGTGTGACTTTTACCTACACATATAACACAGTCACTTTCTTGAAAGAGATTATGATTACCTTGGTCCAGTGCTTCAGAGACACCATAAATAAGCAGAACGATACAACGATATCTAGGTGTACATCAATGGCAACAGATATAGTAGAAAGAGGGAGGAGGAAATTCTATGTCCTTCATGAGAGATTGACACCATTACTTCCTCTTTCTCTCTCTAGCTGCAAAAGACCTTGAGAGATGTTATAGTCTACAGTGCAGCAGCCAAAGTAACTCCATTTTGACAAAAGCAGTCATCTTGGAGGCTTGAGATCAACTCTGTCAGCAACTTGAGTCTGTTAAGACAATTCCAGGAAGTGAAACCTGTTAAACATTTCCAAGAAATTTCGACCACTAAAATCCATTTTCCCTTCCCAGGAATGTGTAACTGTCATAAAATGGTTAATTAACTGCTTATTTTGGTTTCTGTATAGTTGCTTAACGACTGCTTACAAAGGACCTGTGATGCTAGTTTATGTCTGCAGAAGTACATGGCTTCAGGAAATAAGTCATGTGTCTCTGCAGTTTTTGCTTTAGAAACCCCTTCCTGGGTTCTGTCAGGGCCATGGTCCCTGTAGTCCTGGAGCAGACCAAGGGTTTGTGATCATATAGAGTTTAAATAAAATTTGTGTGCTAAAACTTGATAGTCTGCGTGGTCTTTCCAGTGGTGTTGAACTCTGCGATAAGAGGACATGGGAAATAAGATTAAAATAAAGAACTCCATGATGCAGTTTCAATAAGGTCTTCATCCACATTTGCATGGGACTTTGCTCTGATAAAGAAGCTTTCAGATCACCAATAATTGTATAAGGAAACCCTCATCCTTGATCTGCAATCCCATTAAATTTATTCATTCACCAAGTAGGTATTAGTTGGAACTGTTATTGTCTGACATTGGGACCCCATGTGAGCAATACAAACTTCTGTTCAGGTAGCTCCAGGAAAAGTAAATGTGGCATCTTCAAAAATAATACATAAAAGATTCAAAGCATGGTTGACTACATGAAAGGAACAGGAGTGATATGACTCTCCAACTTAAATAAGAAACCACTTCTATACTTCCGGAGAAAACCACCGAGTTTTAGAAATCGTATCTGTAAGGACAAATTTTTTCTACATTAAAAATTATATTTTTGGGCAAGGGCTGGAAAAGACAGTCAAATATGCTTAAGCCTGACAGGAAGTATTTTTCTATGTTAAAAGATGAAGGGGCAGAACTTATTTTGACTACATATACTAAAACTCAGATAACCAATAGCAGCAGAAAAGCTGCCAAAAGGGTTTTTACACAGATTATGACGTTTGAGGGATAACTCTCTGCTGTATCTATGGAACTGTGAAAGTAGACATGTTAAGAGAAAAATCAAAATTAGTGCTCAAGAGGGTAGGCTTCTAGAAGATCTTCACATTTCCCTGAGCTTTTCCAAATCCAATCCTCCCACAAACCCCTTGCTGGCCCCCAGCTCCATAGCAGATCACCTGGTGAGGCCACCCCTCCTTCCCTGATCTCAAGTCCAGCAGGTCATCTCCTCCAGCCTCTCTTTGTACTTATCCAGTTGTCCAAGGCCCCAGTTACAACAGGTGAATCCCTGCAAAATCCCAGACAACCCTGCCAGAGAAGCAAGTAGACTAGCTAAGCTCGAAGTCAAACTTCAGATCTTTACTTTCCCTTGTCTCCTCCAAATGAAAGCCCAGCAGCCTCATCCACAGATCTGTAGTAGACCACCTCCTGTGACCTCACCTCACTCTCTACCCTTATTCCCAGGAGACTAAGCAGTTCTTTTTGGAACATCCTTCTTTCCTCCCTCTTCCTGAAGATTATAGACTACCTCAAACACCACAGCAGCTTTCAACCAATCCCCATTCTTAAAAATTAGTTCTCAGCCAGATGGTGGTGGTGCACACCTTTAATCCCAGCACACGGGAGGAAGAGGAAGGCAGATCTTGGTGAGTTCAAGGCCAGCCTGGTCTACAAGAGCTAGATCCAGGATAGGCTCCAAAGCCACAGAGAAACCCTGTCTCGAAAAACCAAAACAATCAAAAAACAAAGCAAACAAAAAAACCCATTAGTTCTCAATACACATTCTAACCAGAAAACTCCAGTAGCCATGCCTGGCATGAACCCAGAAGAATGTCCTATCGGGCTATACACAGCAAACACACTCCCCTAAGAATGAGAGAAGGCAACAGAAATCAATGAATAAAACATAAATCCAACAAAGACCACACATTAGCACAAAGAATGACAATAATCCCAAACCCAGATGCCAGCATTAAAAACATAATCAATAACAGACAGAAAAACAAGCCTTCAATAGGGCCTATCAATCTTATTACTGGAGACCCTGAGAAATGCAACATCACTGAGGCACAGGACAAGGGCATTCATGATGATGTCTTTATGAATATGATAGAGATCCTCAAAGAGGAATGAATAAGCCCCTTGAAGAAATCTATGAAAAGACAAATAAGCAGTTGAAGGAAATAATTAAACAATTCAAGACATGAAAGTAGAAATAAAATCAAATAAGAAAACCCAAACTTAAGGAAATATGAAAACAAAAGTTTTAGGATTATAAATAAGAGGCTCAGACACATGTGTTACCAAAGAGAATACAAGAGATGGAAGAAAAAAATCTCAGGCATTGAACACAAGACAGAAGTATATATAACTCTCTCAAACAAAATGTTAAGTATAAAAACTTCCAAGCACAAAACATAGAGGATATCTGTAACATTACAAAAGATAAAAATCTATGAATAATAGGAATAAAGGAAGGGGAAGAAACCCAGATCAAAGGCACTGACAATATTTTCAATAAGATCAGGAAAGATATCCCCTCAGCACATAACACTCTAAACTCTAAACTTACAGAACAAAGAATATTAAAACCTGCAAGGGACAAAGACAAAGAAACATATAAAAGCAGATTAATTAGAATGCCACCTGACTTTCAAGGGAGATTCTAAAAACCAGAAGACCTAGATGGATGCTCAATAGACTCTAAGACATCACAGATGTCAGCCCAGATTACTGTATATAGTAGTCATGGTAAATGGAAAAATAAAGACATTCCAAGATAAAATCAAATTGAAGAAGTATATCTACAAATACAGCTCTAAAGAAGGCACTAAAGGGAAAAACTTCAATCAGAAGAAGATAACCATATGCAAGAAAACACAAGGAATCAATACTCTTAGACCAGCATATAAAAAGAAAAAAACCCACACCTCAACAACAAAATTAACAAAAATCAATGCACACTGTTAATGGACTTTCTGTATAAATAATGTCAATTTCTAAATAAAGAGACACAGACTAACAGAAAGGATGTGAGAACGGGATCTATCCTTCTGCTGCATCTAAACTTTACATCTTAAATAAAGGATCACCAAAAGGTAAAACGATGGGAAAAGGTAAGCCAAGCAAACAGCCCCCCAAAGCAAGGAAGTGTAGTAACTTGATGTCTGACAAAATAGACTTTAAACCAAAACTATTAAGAGAGAGGAAAGAAGACTAAATATTCATCAAAGGAAAATTCTTTCAAGATAATATTTCAATGCTTAACATCGCTGTACCTCTAACACAAGGTCACCCGAGGTATACTACCGAGTAGTAGAATAAGCACTAGTACAGCTGAAATCACATATTAAGCACCTTACACTGATAGTGGGATACCTTAATAAACCACTTCCACTGATGAGCAGACCATCCGTACAAAAACTAAAGAGAGAAATATCGGAGCTAATACTGCATATTCAATCTGACCACTATGATTTAATGCTGGATGTCAACAACATGAACAGCAGAAACGTTACAAACTCATGGAAACTGAACAACTCATTCCTGACTGAAAAAGTGGTCAAGACAGAAATTAATGACTTTCTCTAACTATATAAAAATGAAAACAACATACTCAAACTTAAGGGACACAATGAGGGTAGTTCAAAGAGTATGTACGTGGCTCTAAGTGCTTAAATTATAATATTTGGAGAGATCTTATGCTAGTAACTTATCATCCCAAATTTTGGGGGGAACTCAAAGCTCTAGAAAATAAAGAAGAAATCATGCCAAAAAGGAGTAGCTGGTGGCAAGAGTTAAACTCAGAACTGAAATGAATAAAATATAATAATGCAATAAAAAGAATCAATAAAATAAGTTCCTTATTTGATGAAATCAATAAAATAGGGACATAACTACAAACATCAAGGAAATCCACTGAGTCACAAGGACATCCTCTAAAAACCTGTATTCCACCAAACTGAAAATCTGTAAGAAACAGAAATTTTTCTTGATGCATATAACCTACCAAAGTTAAATCAAGATCAAATAAGCAATTTAAGAAGACCTATAAGCTCTCGCAATAATGGAAATCCACCAACGAAGAAAATTTCAGGGCTAAGTGATTTCAGGGCAGAATTCTACCAGACTTTCAGACACCAATTAATGCCAACATTCCTCAAATTATTACAAAATATCAACGGAAGAAATTTTGCCCAATTTGTTTTTTTGAGGCCACAGTTACCATGATCACTAAACTTCATAAACTCCCAACAAAACAAAGAATTACAGATCAATTTTTCTGAGAAACATAGAACTTAAAATTGCTCAATAAAATATCTTCACAAAAGCAAGTTGAATAAAATAACACATCAAAAAGATTATCAAACGCTAATAAATATACATATTTGTAGACACACAACCAAACATCAATAATACTTTTTCTTTCTTTTTTCTAAGTATCTTTATTATTAATGAAATATATTTTAATTGTTTTTATTGAACTATGTATTTTTCTCTGCTCCCCTCCCTTCTTCTCCCTTCCTTTTCTTACCTCTTCCATGATCCATATGCTCCCAATTTACTCAAGAGATATTGTCTTTTTCTACTTCTCATGTAGATTAGAGAAGCCTTGGCTGCTATGTATGATCATTGTTAACTTGTAGACGCATTTCCATGCCTAGTGAAGCCTTGTCACATTACATACTATTTAAAGCACAAATCCCCATCGTTGGTTCCATATGCATACTGACAATAGCTTCCAAAAAGGTCAGCCATCCTGGGAGCCAGGTACATTCCATACTCACAAAGAAAGAGACAGTCTGTGTCCCCATCACAGTGTCTTCCTTCATTCTCCCTAAACGTGGGGATGAAATAAGCAGTTTCAGTCATGGTTACTAAGTCATGCTACTGTAGCTGCAACTCCCTGATGCCAATGATCTGCGATTCTATATATCCTTTTATTTGCAGACATGAACTTGTACATGTTGCTCATTGCAATACCTACCCTCCTGAAGTGTGTGAATATTTCAAGTCTTTGCCATAGACTCTACTCATCACAGCCTCCATTCCTCCCTGCTGGAATACGTCTAGAGTTACCCTTGCAAGCAAAGGCACAAAATGAAACCTAGTAATTGAAATTGTTTTGTTTTCTCACTGTGTATGGCGTTGTGGCCATCTTTGTTCAGAGACAGCCCACCTAGGGGACAAGAAGACCTAGGGCTATAGTTCCACTTTGATCCTTACATGGGATAAATACTGTGAATGAATAGACGTTCACAGAAAGCTTGACGTCAAAGCTGAAGTTTAAAGGATAAGTCACATAATGACAGGAGGAAAGACATCCTGCTAGAACAAGCAACATAGGTAAAGAAATCAGGTAGCATTCGTACAGCCTAGCATAGGAAGTACTCTGTGCCCCAGAAAGAACCAAAACTAGGAAAACCTAGGACAGGTCAGATTATGGACCTTTATTTTGAATTTTGAAACTCAACTTTACTAATTTATCTTTCTGGAATATGAACATCTTGAATAGACATTTTTAATGATTTTATGAAAGTATGGACATGATTGGATTTGATCCTTTTTTTTTTTTTTTTTTTTTGGTTTTTTGAGACAGGGTTTCTCTGTGGCATTGGAGCCTGTCCTGGAACTAGCTCTTGTAGACCAGGCTGGTCTTGAACTCACAGAGATCTGCCTGCCTCTGCCTCCCGAGTGCTGGGATTAAAGGCGTGCACCACCACCGCCCGGCTGATTGGATTTGATCTTAAGATGGTCCTAAAAATAAGAGAATATACTTTTGGATGTAATTATCAATTATAATTGAATAAGAAACATTCATTTGCTTAAGCACAATAGTTTTCTGTTCTAAGGTAAGTTTCATTGACATAAATTTACCCATAAGCAGTATGGTATGCAATATAGATGAGAGTTTGACATACAATATGGCATCTGGAAGAAAAGGATCTGCCATTTTTATCATCACTAATCCTTATTAGTTTTCAAGCTTGAAAATATTTGAGACGCTAATAATCTCCAACACCTGGACAAGTTAATCACTCAGTTGTTTGGTTTATTCTGGGTACAAAGTGGAGAAGTAATGATCTGTTATGCATCCTTCGCCCATGGAAGTGTAGTGACATGTTGCTTGTCAAGAAAATCTTCCTCGTCCTCATCTGTACTGTAATCACCAAGTGACAGCAAAGACTGCATTTCGGTATTTCTTCCAGAAGTGCTGAAAATGGATAAGAAGATCAGTACACAGCATATGGCACCAAATTTCAGCTTCCATTTGTCTTATGATCAATACTATCTACACTGAAGCCATTGGAAGCAGGCTGAATGGGGGAGTAAGTTTTCATGCACCTAGGATATACTAAGTCTCCTCGTAATGAGAAATTCTCATTGTTTCTTTACTTCCAAGAAACAAAGCTACAACTGTAGCAAAGGGAGAGGATATTTATGGGCTCCAGTAGTGCCCTTTCCTCATGATTTAGAAGAAACTTCTAAAACCTGCAGAGCCTAGGGGTCATTATTAAGAACATTCATCATGATATTGACTGCTTAAAAGAATCCCAATGAATAGACATTGAGATAAATCACTCCCATGTGTACAGTAAATTAGAACTATATGGATAGTCACTCAAGATGAACCAAAGCTAAAATTCAATGACACTAATTACGTGCCTGTTTTTTGTTCTTGTTTGATTTGTTTTGTTTTGTATTTTATCTGTAGAGGGATGTGGACTGCCCAAAGTTCTAACACGTGGGTGTCTGTGGTTTAAAAATAAACATAGCTTGTGAGAACAAAATCATCTGTACCACTCAAATAATTGGGTCCAAAGTTGCCGGGATTTCCAGCAAGTATGAAAATGCTCATCCTGTGATAGACGTGACATCTTTACAGACTATTTTATTAAATCCAAAGCAGGCTCAATCAACAATTCCTTACTCACCTGTGAACCAGCTGGGAAGAGACTACAAGAGCCGCCAGGTGGTTATTGTGTGGTCCCTCAGTTGTACAACCTGCTTTATATCATGCATCCCTCTGTAGTTTTAGTATTAAATTTCTTTTGTGAAATGATTATGAGAACACATATAGATTTAGTTGGGTTTTAATAACATTTTATGGGAAAAGCTACTTCCATGCTATTCATTTTTAAAGTGTTATTTTATATTGAAATGCAAAAATTTCAAGAGCTCAGGCAAAGCTTTTCTCCTTCAGAAAGACATAGTTTCGCACTCTTAATTCCCTTAGAGTCGAGCATTCGACTGCAAGCCAATCCCAGGGACTTATATTTAGAGAGATCTTTATTTTGAATTTATTTTCTTATTTCAAAAGAAGGTTCCTCCTTCAAAACTGCCAGTGCCAAACTCATTGCTTTGTTGAGCATGTGTCAAGTTGACCTTATATCTTTTTAAAGTGATTCCCATTTGAAAAGAAGAGTAAAGTTATGCAAATTAAAATTCCAGAGTCAATTTTATAGGGAAAACTTCTCAATCAATATTCTAGTCTTTAATCTTTACATTGGGTAAGATTCTATTAATGTGAACTATGGAAATGTATTATACTAATTAATTCAAGCAAGACAACTTCCTTTCAATATAATCCTGGGGGTGGGAGTTATTGCCCTTGTTCCCTTTTAATGACCCACACTACGTTGCAGAGAAATGTCTTCAAATTAAAGTAACAATTTTATAAGTCTTTTACTAAATCATAATACTAGGTCAGCACAAGATCCAAACAAATAAAATAGAAATGGTTATAAATTTCACACATTTGAGCAAATATTCTTATATAGTAAAGAAAACTGATTGGAGCTCATCTACTCTATTATGTGCCATCTTTCTGTGGGAAGGTCTAGGTTTACTTACCTGATCTCAATTTCACAGTTGTCGTCATCACAAGGCATCTCCAGGAGGTCTTCAGACATCTGATTGAAATTCAGAGAATGGCCTGTGAAGGCTGGTAAGTCTTCTGAGGGTAGACTCTGAGGTTTCTCTGAAGAATCTGAAACATGTATTTCCATATGACACTAGCATGTTCATTCAAGAAACATGTGAACATCGTTTAGTGCTGGAATTTACCCAGGATGAATGACAAGAAACATGTGAACATCGTTGGGTGCTGGAATTTACCGAGGATGAATGACAAGCAGCACAGACTTGCTGCCACCCATCAATTTCTTAATGTTTGTGAGGTGGTGAGATTCCAGGGAGCACAGGGTAAGGGGTACAGTGCTTCCTTAACATGTGGAAACCCCTAGAACCAATAACTAGCCCCAAAAGGAAAGAAAAGAAAAGGAGGGGAAAGAGAAAGGGAAATAAACAAAGGCATGGTGTCAAGTCACCATAATGATACTGATTTTTGAAATATACATGCTACTTGTGAGATATGCCAAATATCCTGACAATTCACAAAATTCAAAATGAAATGAAGTAATTCTTTGTAACACTAGATCATTGTGCAGTTCGTAAATTTGCCTGCACCTTAGATTCTTTATTATTTATGGGCCTGTTCTGCAACGCTCTTTTTTTCCTGGCTTCTTAGGGTTAAGTGATCTTTTGTATTTGAAGGAGGAAGATGGGCAGAAAAGACTTAAGTCTTCTCCCTTTGCATCCTGCTGGCCTATTGTTTGATGGCTCAGGTATAGACAAATAGTGCATAAGATATGATGAGTCATTTTTATACAAACTTTTACTTGAAATACAATATGGAAATAAGTATTTCTATGATAGATCTCAATTTATTCTTTCTTACATTGATGTAACTTAGTGTCTAGGTAGGCTAGGTTGACTCAGTATGTAGAAAAGGATCACCTTGACTTCACATGCCCCTATCTCTGACAGCTGCATGCTGTGGTTACAGATGTGACCCGCTGTGTCCTGTTTATGAGGTAGTAGAGTTAGAATCCAGAGTTCTGTATACGTTAGCACTCTACCAACTGAACTATATTCCAGCCCATTAAGCCATCTAAGTTACCATATTACAATGACTTTAGATCACCACCCTCACTGGGTGCTATTCTCTTCCCTTTTATAAAAGGGTCAGATAATTAACTTCCTAGTTGGAAGGAATAAACACTAAACAATATTCTCACACTAGACTTAAAAACATTTAGCTTTTGAGAATTACTAGTAACTTTCCATTTTTGAGCAAGGAGATTTACCCCACCAAAACTAAATTACATTGTTCCCACTGAAAGATAGACCTCAATATATTCACAGAATGAAACTTCCATAAAATTATTTAGCTCAGTGATTTTTAAATTATGCTACACTTAGATAAATTAAGTTTGAGATTATGTTCTTCCCTCACAATCCCAAAGCAATCAGACAGAGTCACCTAATCTCATTTATATTTGAGGACTCTTGATAAGATTTACTGTGAAACAAAATCCTAAAAGTTTGGGTTATATTAGACAAAAATACCACTACCCTCACTTGTTAGATTAAAAAGAAATGAGGCCCACAGAAAAATAATCTTTCACTATAGAGTGAGACTAGACCCAAGTTCCTTCAACTCAAGTGGCTGTGCTACAATGTCTAATTCTTAGGTTTGATCTATTCTCTCTCCCCAACTCAGCCTTTGAGCTGGAATGTTAAATGAAAGATTAACCCTAAACCACACATTGCAGTACATGCCTAACCCCTGACACTAGAGAATTGGAGGAAGAGGTAGGACCTGTCAATAGTATAACTAATAACTAAAAAAATAATAATTTGGCAGAAAAAAAACTTTAAGATCTTGAAAATATACCACACTAACCTGTTGCCTACAAAAGAAATAAAAAAACAAACTACCTTTACAACAACAAAACTAATGTCAAAGATCCAACATAACAAAGCAAATTAAATGGTCACTTATTGCTCAGTTGGATCTTTTTCAAGAATAATCGTGAGTTGTAACAAAACTGTCAGGACAGTGAGTGCTGTGAAGCATTTCCCGTGGAACAGAGAAGCGTCTCCATCATGTTACCTGACTGATTGTGAGCACGGCAGCACACATGTGCAGGCGGTTCTCTTCTGCAGGTAGATGACACTAGCATGATTTTGGGTAAAGTCACAATGTTTGTAACTGACTTTCAAATGGATCTTAAAAGTGCAAACCACAAAATACATTCTCTCACTCTACTCTCCCCTCCCCCATCTTTCTTCCTTTCCTCTGTCTCCCTTCCATCCTCTCTTCTAGCTCTCTCTCAGAACATACACATATATACGCGTTTGCTCCATTTTTCTTCTATGCTTTTACAAATTTTCGAAAAGTTTGGAATAACTTCTTATATTTTAATATTATAGAACTTTGATTATTCCATCACTAGTATCAAAGGAAAAGTCAGGGCGATATCATTAGTAAGCTGGCTTTTAAAATCCTGATAGAATTTAAGCTTCAAAAAAGCACACCAACACAAGTGAAAATAAAAACCTTGCAAAGCAACCATGATGGCTAGCTATTCTTGGCTCTCAACTTGGCTGCATCTGGATTTAGCTAAAACTCAAGCAGCTGGGTGCACTTGTGAGGGATTTTCCTTGATTGGATCATTTGAGATAGGAATATCGACCTTAATTGAATCTGGGCCACACCTTCTGGTGGCTGCCTATATAAAGGATATAAAAAAAGAAAGCTCTCATTTTATGCCTGCTGGCCCTCATTCTCACTGGGAAGCCTATTCTTTCACTAGCATTAGAGCCTGCTTCTTCCAAATGCTGGCACATTCTGAAGACCAGCTGAGACATTCAGTCTTGTGAACTGAACAATGATCAGATTTTTGGACTTTCTGTTGGAAGACAGCAACTGGGAGAAGACCAGATAATATAGTAACTGAAGGACATATTGGAAATACATTGTTAAAAGAGACTTCAACTAAAGAAAATAGGTTCCCAGCAAGAGAAAGCAGACTGTAACAGAAACCAATTCTAAGATATAAAAGCAGAATTATTTTTTCTGAAAATAAGGAATTTATTCTGTAGTCAGAAAGAAAGGATGCCACTTTAAGAGTAGTGAAATAGAATCATCCTAATCCTGTCACTGAATGGCCAAGGATATGAGGTGAGATAGGCCATGGGCATAGGGAAAATATGATTACAATACAGTGTATGAAAAAAATAAAGAAAAAATGAAGAAAACAGTTAAACAAAGGATGTTTAACATATTCTTCCAGGAACGAATTGTGAGGAAGAAATGATGAGGTTGTAAAGTAAGACAGCATCAGATCATGTCACAGACAGGATGTAGAATCAAGAGCCAAGGAAGTCCTTATGGAAGGGCTAAAAGAAGAGACAACAGGCTACTATTCTGAGCTGATCTGTATTTCAAGTATAAAGTTCTCAGGGGTTTCTAAACTGGAGCCACATCAGGTAACAGAGCCAATAGTCCTCCCATTGGGGAAAAACAGCAGGACTATTAGTCTCAAACAACCAAAACTTCAGTGGGAATACAGGAACTGAAGACGGTGAGTGTCTGCTATTGTGCAAAGGAAAGAAAGTTCAGATCTATTAGCTACATACATTGATTAGTCATAACAGACACAGTGTGTGGCCCAGCAAGCTGCCTTTCCCGGTACAGCACTTGCTGAGCAAGCCGGGCTCCGAGGTTGAGCTGGAGCACCCATGGAAAGCTGCAGCCAGAGAAGTGACTTTGCAAAGTTGTCCTCTGACCACCACCCTTGTCATGACACACTCACCCTCCCCCTTCTCACTTCATCATAAATATACCCAAGCACACACAATATATAAAGAAATATTAAAAAGACATTTCAAAGACAGATACTTTCAAGAATATCATTATAATAGGCCTTTGGGTTAGGACAGAGAACTTAATCCACAGAATCTTGACCAAGAAAGAAACTAGAAGGAAATCTCGACAAGATAACAAATGATAACTCACTGAGATGTATTTACTATAATCTAGAATAGCATGGGATTTAATAAAGTGAACAAATAAATGATTCTTCATCTTTATTTTAGAGATGAATTAAAATAGAAAAAACTAAAGCAGAAAGGCTCTCAATTTCCTAGTTTTTCCTTTTCCCGTTTTCTTAAATGTTAAAAAATATGCACAAAAATTAGAACAAATTGTCAATTTTCTACTGTATCTGGTCTATAAGGGGCTATTTTATATAGTTAACGAGGCAGTATTCTGGTGAAAACAGTGTAAGGTTGGAAAGGACCTGCTTCAAGAATACTAACAGCTCAATTTTCCCACAAGGTCACTGTACAGACAATTTCACAAAGATAAAGACAGTAACCCTTCATTGCACTTGAAGGAAAGATCAAAAAGACTTTGCTTTTAAACTAGTATTTTATTACATTTCATTTGCGTGGCTTAATACACATATATACATACTACTGCACACATAAGGAAGTCCGAGAGAAACTTGGGGAATTCTACCTGTGATGAAATTCTAATTGTCAGTCTTAGTCAAATGACTTTATACATGGAGACAAAATGCTGGCCCTAAATATGAGGGTTCTTATCTCAAATATTTTTTGAGTATTACATGGGTAGAAAAGGACCAGCTTTTCTGTGTGTTCAGAAAACATATATTTTATAACTACTTTTGTGTGTGTTGGGGATATCTAAGGAAACAGACACATGGGAAGGAAATGTCTTCTTCATTTGCTTGTTGTAGAGCAAGAAGTAAAGACTGAAGCAGAAAACAGTTTTTTATAGCACTTTATCAGTCAAGGCTACCATTTACCTGCAAGGTTTTTCAGTGTGTTTAATTCTTTCTCCAAACTGTCTAAAGCTTGCTGGTCTGCAGCGTTATCTAGGAAGGGCTCGTTCTGGTCAGTGACGTCTATGTATTCAATTTCTGAAATTTCAGAAGCAGCTCTGGATAGGGATTGAGCAGCTACACTTCTGGATCGGGGATAAGGGGACAAACAAGAGCTGGAGCCTTTTTGAGCAGTACTGGAAACAGGGAAGTTCACCGTAGAAGGTCTCTGTGATTTCTGGCCTACAATGAGAAAAGAAAGCAGACAACTGCTTTAGGAGCCCAAGTGTGTATCGTTTAATTTAGTGTGTTCATATATGTGCGTGTGCAAACACTTACAAATGTGCATGCTTGTGGATGGAGACTGGATTTCTCATCATCAGGAACACCGTCCAACTTATTTGAGAGAAATCCTCTCATTGGCTTAGGTTTACCAACTAGGGTTCAGTGTTTGGACAGTGAGTACCACTGTTGTTCTTATAGCAACCATCCCAGCTCCCTTCCCTGGGAGAAAAAGTATACACTAGCATGCCTGACATTTTTACATAGGACCCAGTGCTTAGAAGGCACACCCTTTACTGACTGAACCATCCACCATGCACCAGCCTCCACTGTATGTTTACAATACAAATGACTACACTCAGGGACACAAAGCATCCAATAATTCTGGTGGCTTTTGGTTGTCACTTATTTGAGCTACCTGCAGTTAATTAATCCTAAATTACATTCACAGTGACATAAAGAACTCCGCTGAGTCATTTTTCAATACTCAGGAAAAGAGAATCTAATCTACAGCAGTTAAGGCAAAATGCCCATCTGATAAGCTGGCTTCAGAGCAGTACAGCATACATTCTCCATTCTAGTCCATCCAACAGCCGGATGCCCTTACATGTTCCTTAAGTTCTAGAAAAATACCACACTGCCTTGGAAATGGGAAAGATAGGATAAACAGTTTACTCCTAGAGAAAGAACTTGACTTAATGAGGATTTTATTTATTTATTTTTAAATATGAAGACCAGGAAGCTTGTGGTAAAGGCTCGTCCAATCCAAGATTTTCCCTGAGATCCTGATGTATGGAGAAGGAACTTAGTTCCTTGTCTAAAACCAGGTTCATGCTTGGTAGTGCCAGAAATGGCCTGGAGCCAGGACCTAAGAGGAGATCCAGCTTTGGATCCTGAGAACACATCTCTTTTCATTGTATGATAGTATTTTGCAGGCTTTGTCCCAATTTTGCTTTTCAGGGAAGCTTTATAGAAGATGTTGTACTTCTTTATAAACTTGCTTGGCATAAGTCATCAGCTTGAGCAAGACCTCCTGGTCGGACTTTTCTCAGTTTCTCTATTTTCACATCCCTGTTCCTCCCCGTTAGGAGCCTGTCACCGAAGAACAACCTGCAGGTCCAGCGCAGGCTGGTCTGTAAAAACACTGACTTTAAAAGACAATGAGAGTTTATGTGTAAGTTTTACAAATCTGAATCCATTCTATGCTGCTACTCGTCCTTCAGTGCAGTGGTCCCAGAAGGAGACCCAGTCAAGTTACTTCTGTCTCCCACTGGTCAACCTGAGTATTTTCTTGATCCATTTTAGAGATAGCTCAGTTTCTTTAACATGCAACATTTTGCGGCAGGAAGACAGAGAATGCTTTAAATTCTAGAGTTATAAATCATTCCTAATTTTCACTTTTTTACAAAATGCTCTTTACCAAAAGTCATGGAGAGTCTCATGGTGTATTGCTTCCACATACATCTAATTTACAGAAGTATTTCAAATCAAACATAAATAATTCAAAAAAGGAAGCATGTAACCTCTTACAACAAAAAAAATTGTATAAAAGTTTGAGATATGCACTGATATAGAAATCATGATTGACTAAATGGACCCCAACGACATGTAGCTATACAGAATCAAGGGAAATTTAAAATTAAAAAGCAAAATGGTAACTAGAGAAGTCACTCTGTATAAACTTAAGAATCAGTTTGTCTCCCCTTATTCTTCCCCTTTTATTCTATAGTGAATATGGTGAACACTCTCATGAGTATTTGGTTGTAGCGTGTAAATAGTTCATAAAAACTCACCAAAGTAACCCACAGAGGGTACTGACTTTAATGAGCATTGCAGAAACTAGTTTTAAAAATGATTTTGCTAAATGAAATTATGAATAAATTAAGTCTCTAACCCTTTTGTGACTCTGCAAAAAAAAAAGAAGTTTTAAAGAAAGTTAATCAACAGGCATATGCCTAAATATTGATTCTTGTTAAAATGCCTTCAAAGAATATTTTGATGATCAGAATTGAAAAGTGGTCTCCCCTTTATAGAATGTGGAACGATTCAATAAGTCATTCATGGTCAGAAAGTAACAAGCTGCCCCCTCACCCAGAATTGTGCCATACCACAGCAGAACAGCAGCTATGGCAGTAATTCTTTACAGAAATCAAACGTCCTGGATTCTCAAGAAATATTGTTCTTTAGTCTATGTTATGATGCTGCATCAAATGCAAAATTTAAAAGAATTTATATTGCTTATTGAAATACAGCAAATAAAAGGAAGAAGTTATTAGTAAGGTCTGATATTTTGACAACAGCAGCAACAACAACAAAGGGAAGTGAGAAAAATATCAAATTACATGGATGCCCTTCAGATAACTCAGGCTGCGTTGGCTGGAGCTTTCAGCAGCATCTGGTTACCACTGACTTTGAAGCTAATTGATCCCAATTGAAAGAAAATGTACCCAGGGGATAGATCAGATATGCTCACCACAGAGCAAAAGGACCGACCATCTTCCCTGCTGGAAATATGCTCCACTATAGTTTGAAGTCACCCAAACACAGATATTTTATTTATTTGTTTATTTTCCTTGAGGTAGACTTATCATTAAATTTAGATTTTATTCATGAACATATTAATATCATTGCTAACGTTAATACTCAACATGACATGAAAAATGCCACTGATGAAAAGTGGCAGCTGAAGCCATCGTCCCTTACTAAACGCACACACACACACACACACACACACACACACACACCTGACTTTTGGAGCAACTGGTGTCATCATCAGCAATGTAGTATCAGAACATGATTAATATTGATTGATTCCAGTCATATTCTAAATATAATAAATTCTCTATGATGATGGTTTAATTATATCCTCTATACTTAATATTGAAACTAAGCTAACTATTGAAAAGGCAAAACATAATGATAGTACTGGACACAAAACTATTAATGAGGTTATGACACATAAATCAATCACCAAATAATGTTTAATGTGATTGCTATTGCTCTTCTATGTGTAACATAGAATTTGATGACACAATTATAGCATATGCTTTGGAGTACCATTTTTCATTCTGTACAGGTGTACAAGGGCTACGGGTCAATATATAATTCCTTCTTCAGCCACTCATATTTTTGAGACAGTATTTCTGTCTCAGCTTAGACTGGCTGGCCATGCTAGCTCCAGGGATCGTCTTGTCTCTCCTTCTCTAGTGTCTGGGTTATAGGAATACTCTGTTGTCTCTGACTTTTATATGAACTCTAGCATTAAATTCATGTCTCCTTGCAAGCATGGAAAGTAATTTATCAACTTAATCGTTCTCCAGCCTCCTTGGGTATCATTTTATTAACAATAATTTTAGCAAATATCCCAATACTTTAACCATAAACTACAATTTCAAAATTGTAATATTTGTTACTCTGCATATTTCAAAGCATTACTATTAAAAATAGAAATATTTTCTAAGATTTCTAGGAACATGTAAGCATGGGTTACTGGGGAAATACTTAGCTAGGTTGCTAAGAAACTTATTATGTTACTCACTGAGTCAGAAATCAGCTTGTGATGTGACACATAACCTAAATCTCACCCTCAAAAGACAGAATTAGTGTAATGTCTTAAATTCCAGCCAACTCTGAGAACCACCGAATTAATATTTAATTCAATGATAAAAATCATTTATTAACTCCTAAATCTGCCAAATCCTCTATTCAAATCAAGATACACAAACAAATCAGATATTGTCCCTGATGCCAATTTGCACCGAAATACCAGAACCAGCCTTCGTCACTGAGGAGTCACCACAGAGTAAACAGGCTACTACTTGCTTGCTGACACTAAGGAAGGATACATGAGAAATATAAGTCATGTTACACCATGGCTTCCAGAAGAAAGAAGAGAGTGGGTGAAAGACTTGGGGACCAGCAATATGTAGAGTGGCCTCAAAGACCTCACCGAGGCAGCATCTGATGTGAGATTGAAAGCATCCCCAGGAGGATCTAAGGGTGGAGTGGGAGTTTGCAAAGCATCCTGTATGAAAGAGAGAAGCATATCCCTAGGCTAAAAATAATCGTGTGATCTGCCTTAGAACATAGAGGAGCCAGGGAGAGATTAGGCTGAGAGGAGATGCAGTGGGGAGAGTCGAGGGTGCACATCAGGTAAGAGTTATTCCTCAGGAAGAAGTTTTGTGTGTATGTTACCTTCCATGGGTAGCCGTAGTATGCTTTCAGTCAACTAAATGTCGTGATATTTGTTAAGGTTAAAATATAAACCCTATAAGTTATAAAATATATCAACTAATCTCCTGGCTGAAAGCATAAACAATCTACTCACTTATTATAAACAGAATTTGTTAGAAAATTAATCATATTAGGAGAGTTTTTCAAAGAGTAAAAAGGAAAGTTGGAGCACAAGCCAAAATTGAACACAGTACTGGCTCGTTTTGTCTATCAGCTTGACAGAAGCAAATGTCATCAGAGAGAAAGAAGCCTCAGTTGAGGAAATGCCTCCATGAGTCCAGCTGTAAGGTATTTTCTTAATTAGCAATCAGTGTGGGAGGGCCCAGTCCCATTGTGGGTGGTGCCATCCCTGGGTAGGCTCTCCAAGAAAGCAGGCAGAGAAACGTGTGTAAGCAAGCCAGTAAGCAGCTCCCCTCCCTGGTCTCTGCATCAGCTCCTGCCTCCAGGATCCTGCCCTGTTTTGAGTTCTTGTCCTGACTTCCATCAGTGAAGAGAAGCAAAATGGAATAAACCCTTTCCAATCCAACTTGCTTTTAGGTCATGGTGTTTGGTGGAAGCAATAGAAACAGACACCTACAGAGCACTCATTAGGAGAAATGAAAGTTTAAGTGGCTAAATTTGGGCTGCATTTCAGGGAGGGTAGGCAGCGTTTACAAATGAATAGATGAAGCTAGTACAAATCAACTTGACTTAAGTGTCCTGCTGAAGATGTCCCACAGTGTTGCATACAGTCACGGGAAGTTTTGAGGAAGGTTGAATGAGGAAAAGACTTGCCTCTAAACATGTAATGTATTCTATACGTTTTACCTTCGCAGATATTCAAGACATTTTGGCAATTAAAATTCCTACCTACCCTGGCATTAGTTCAAAGTATAAAATCTCTGTAGCTTGCTTCACTGCCAAGAGCATTTGATTTTATTTCAGGCCACTACCTCTGTTTACAACCCATTTCCCAACTTCCTAACTGGTTATTGTTATTACTTAAAGACTCAACTAATATGTCATATGATCTCTAATATCTGGCATACCAATTTTATCATCTCTTCCAAAAAATACTGTGTGTGCATGAGCACACACATCCCCCTATCATAACTAATATACTATAATTTAATTTGTATGTCCTTATATCGAGCAGTTTTCTCAAAATAGAACGTTTGAAGATTCTACAGTAACACCACAGAGAGTGACTGACAGATGTGTATCATCAGGTGTCTTCATTCTGTATAACTCAGCGTCTTTAATTTTGGTATCAGCAAATTTGCATTATAACATGTTTTCTAGTTGATGTTGACACTAACATCTGGGAACCTCTGGATGGCCCCTAAGCTTAGTTTCTAGCCACTGCCAGCCATTGGGGATAAAATGGCAGTGGCTGGCCTAGGACAGGTGCTGTATTCAAGGTGTTTCAGGTAAGTTACTAATGGATCTGCCCCAGATACCTAAAAGCATTTGGCTGTTTATATAGAAAGATGTGTCTTTGTAACAGAGTTCTCACAGCATGTGTCTGAATATATTTTCAACAATATATAGGGACTTAAGGCACAGTTCCTTCTCCCTGCTCAGGAGGCAGGAAGCAGAATACTTGAGGCTGCTTTTCAATTTGATGTGACAATACACATCTAATTATAGAGCTCCAAAATTTTTAATCACAAATTGATAGTTTGATACGAAAAATTTTATATCTGACAGGAAATCACCACAAATTCAAATGGAAAGGATCTATGCTAGCTGAAGGACTTAGGGCAAAAAAGATATATAAATCTTACACATGTGAACAACTCATATGTAATTAAATTTTTGTCTTGAAAAATATTTTTTTTCTTTTTTGTTTTTTTTTGGTTTTTGTTTTTTGAGTCAGGGTTTCTCGGTGGTACAGTCCTGACTGTCCTAGAACTCACTCTGTAGACCAGCCTGGCCTCGAACTCACAGAGATTCACCTGCCTCTACCTCCCTAGTGCTGGGATTAAAGGCATGAGCCACCACCACCCAGCTTGAAAAGAGTTTTTAAACCAAAGCAAATACCATTCTTGTCAAGTATTCCTCCTAAGTTGTAATCTTGCTGAAACCAGGAACAATACCTCTGTCCGCAGACCCTCACATGGTGCTAACATGTTACACATAACTGTGCTGAACTGATTTAATTTTTTCTTTTAGCTATATATTACAACTACATATGAAATGTAAAATAAAGCAGATATACTTTAGCATGTATTGTGGAATAAGAGTAATATGCTAACCCTACTGGGAGTAAATGCAGTAGGAAAATAACTATAATAGAGAGCCAACATACATATAACTGTGTACACATAGCACACTAAGTAAATAAATGTAATTATAGTCTTTAAAAATAAAAGAACCCAGGCTGGGAGTTGGTGGCGCACGCCTTTAATCCCTGCACTTGGGAGGCAAAAGCAGGCAGATCTCTGTGAGTTTGAGGCCAGCCTGGTCTACAAGAGCTAGTTCCAGGAAAAGATCCAAAAAGCTTCAGAGAAACCCTGCCTCGAAAAATAATAATAATAATAAAATAAAATAAATAAAAATAAAAGAACCCACTGTAAAAATATAGAACATTAGATTTAGGTCCAAATGATATCGATCCTGGTCCTAAGATGCAACCTCAATAAAGTTCAGTGATTTCACAAATGGGTATGAATAATCATAAGATCTGTAGGTCTCTTTCAAGTCTCTCTTCTCAGGACTTGAAGAATCCTATGAAATAGGAAGCAGAAAGACAGTAGGAATCAGAGAATCTGGAGGACACCAGGAGAACACATCTTACTGAATGAACTAAGCAGGGCACACATGGGCTTACAAACACAGAAGTAGCAGCACCTGGCCTGCAAGGGTCCCTTTCCGGCCCTCTGCATATGCGCTATGGAGGTTGGCTTGCTGTTTTACAGGACTCCTCACTGTGGCAGCAGGTGAGTTTTTCACTTTTTTGCCTGCTCCTAGGACTCCTTTCTTCCTGTTGGGTTGCTTCGTCCTATCAGCTTGGATGTGAGGGCTTTTGCCTTGTCTAATTGTATTTTACTTTGACTATTTGGTTGTTGGCTCTTGGAGGCTTATTCTTTTCTGAAGGGAGACAGAGGAGAATGAATCTGGAAGAGCTGGGGAAGAGGGATTTTGTAGGAGTAAAGGGAGGGGGGAAATGTGGTCAAGATGAATTGTATGACAAAAATGTATTTTCAATTAAAGGAATGAATCAAGTAAAGCATATGAAATAAAGCACAGAAGCAGCAAAACTGTAAAAAACTTGTATGGATATTCTTTGAGGATTGCTCAAAACATACCATATTCTGAGCTGTATCTGTAATATAATTCATAATATGTTACTGTGGAAAATAGCTAAACAATATAATCTATCTTTAAAAGAAATAATGAGTTCATCTGTTGGCTAGATTTTCTGCCTTTAAATTTTGGAGTGGGTATAACAGCAAAGAAAAAAATTTTGGATGACTAATATTGGGCAAGAATCAAACAAGCAAACAAAGGAGTCCAGCAACATGATACTGCTGCTTTCCCATTGACCGTACCTGTCTTTTGCTGTTGCAGATTGGGAAGTGAATTTTCAGCACTCTGCAGATCATACAAGGCATCTGCACTACCAGCATGCTCACTTAAGCTGCTGTCTGGGATCCACACTTTGTCTTCTGAAACAGGAAGATGATAACGTAAAATAAAGTATAAAATAAGGTAAGGTCCACAACCTTTAATGTTCAGGGAACATAGTAGAAGAGACATGGATGGAATGTTAAAGCCAGAAGAAGGGGAGGAGGACCATAAAATGCTCTTCTTCGTATGATGCAACTATTGCACTCATGACCTAACAAGAACTGTTTTTATCCTTCTCTATTCTATATACCTTTATTTATTTCTAACTCTATAACTTGCTGTTATGGAGTGGCTGGCCCCTGATGTCATCCTCTCCTCCTCCTTTAGCTCCCTCATCTTCTCTTTCCAGATTTCTCCTCCTATTTCTCCTCCTTGCCTCCCAGCACCACTTATCCTTTCTTGTGCTTAGCTATTGGCTATTCAGTTCTTTATTAGTCCACTAGGGCATTATAGACACGTAAAGTAACACAGTTTTAAGAATTAAACAAATGCAGTGTAAAAGAATGCAACACATTAAACAAATATCATTTACATTATTAAATATTCTACAACATATAGGAATGTAACCCATCTTAAATTAATATCCCACAACAGTAGACTTCTTCTGAAGAACACTGACAGGTAAGATGTCAGGAGGGTATTCCCAGACTGCCTGAATCATAAGAGAGTTCCTGGGACTCAGCTTTTGTGAGTAGCCACTCATGTTATTGTTGACTCCTTAGTAATAAGAAACATAAAATGTCCTTATAAAGGCATATTAGTAGCCTTAACAAGAAAGGGTTTCTTTCCTTTATAAACACAATATTTTAACAGTAATTTTCCAACTATTTCCCCTAGAGTTTGAGAAGTATGGGACATACATAAAAGAAAAGATAAACATATAGTGACTTACATAGTCTCATCTTTTTTTTACACTTTATTCTATAAAATAAAATTTTCCCATATTCTTCGACATGATAAAACTTGGAACACTGTGCTAAATGAAATATACTAGTCCACTTATATGAATGAGTTAACCAGAATAAGAAAAATAATACAAGAAGACAGAAGAATGGTATTAGCTGGGGGTTAATGAGAGGCTAATGAGTTATGTTGAATGAGAACAGAGTTTTGATCTAATAAGACGTATTCTAAAGATAAATGATACTAATGTTATATATCATTATGAAAGTAAATAGTATCACTGAGTTGTACACTTAACAATAGTCAAAAAGTGAGTTTAAGTTATTTGTGTTTTTGAACAATAAATGACAGTACAAATATTTCAGAAAAAAACAAATCACAAGTAAACCTTAGAAATTAAGGAGATTTTGATATTTTTATGAGTTGTTTTAAGACAAAATTTAAAGTGCCATTATATATCACTTAGATGATGAAGTGCTTCAGAGATTTACTATTTTGTGACATTGAAATGAACAATGCTTTTAAACTCTTAACATGATCTTCCTCCTATATTATTGTTATCCCTTCCTTACTTCTTGATATTCTAAAGTATGGCAGGTCAAACAACTTTAATACTTTCAGATAAATAAAAAGTTTTAGTTATTGAACGGAATTTCCCTGTGTTTTTAAAATGGTGGCAGTTTTTAAAATTGAGTTAGGATTTGACTAGGTAGGGTGGCCCAAAGGTCATCTGATTCCTGATCAGAATTTACCTGTGAGTGTAATCGTGGAACAGGAATGGCTGCCTCGTATGCTTGGTGAAGGAAGGGAGCCGAGTCTTTCATCCTTATCGACCGTAAAGAACTTCTCAAGTCCTTGATACCGTTCATTTACAGGTTTTTTCCTGAGGGCTATTTCTTGTAACAGCTAGAGAACAACATTTATCAGACTATTTACTTTTTAGCTCATTAAAACAAAGTCATGCATTCATTCATTGAGCAACTTACTATGATCTTGACACCAGTTCAGCTGTAATAACTTTTACAGTGTAATAGAGAAACAAAACAATACAATATGTAGATCCAATTGGATCCAAGCAATGTAAAGCTGGAATTATAAACTAAAAGTTGTCATTAATCCAAAAAGGTTGAAAGTTTACAAAATAAAACATATTTTTTCTGTCTTCATTCTTTTATCTTCTTCCTTAGTCCAATGGTTTTCTAGATTCCTAATATTGCAACCCTTTAAGATAGTTCCTCATGTTATGCTGACTCTCACACATGAAACGAATTTCGTTGCTACTTCATAAGTGCAATTTTGCTACTGTAATGAATGGTAATGTAAATTTATGATATTCTATCCCTATAAAAAAGTCATTTGATCCCCTGGGAGCCTCAACACACAGGTTGAAAACCACTGTCTTGGTACATTTTCACATAAATTATGCTGGAATGAGGAAACTCTTACATACTTCTCAGAACTAGTGTCTCTATTTATAAAAACAGTTTCAAAGATGAAGTATAATTGATGTGGGATGTCCTTCATTAGATGCACAGGAGCAGAATCTGATGCAGAAGCTATGGAGGGTTGCCCTTACTGGCTTGCTCCTCATGGCTTACACAGCCTGTTTGCTTATAAAACACAGGACCTCCAGGCTAGGAATAACCCCAACCCCTTCCCCATCAGACACTAATAAAATGCCTTACAGTGAGATATTAAGGGGATATTTTCTCAACCGAGGTTCCCTCCTTTCAGATATCTCTTTAACTTCTGTCTAGTTGACATAAGACTAACCAGCACACACATCTAGATCATTTATTTAAAAAATATAAATCCTAAGAGGAAACAAGTAATTCATAAGTAAGATGTCTAGATAGGTTTATGATATAGTGAGAATAATTGTCAGTATTCAACAATTCCTCGTTCAGTGTACTTAATATGTAAACATACTTTGTTCCTAAAGGACAAATTACACACAGTGATTCCTATAACTCAAAAAATAACTTAAAGATCACTTTTCAAAGAACTTAGACAACAATGAGGACACTAAGAGAGACTTATATAGATCTAATCTACATGGGAAGTAAAAAAAGACAAGATCCCCTTAGTAAATTGGGAGCATGGGGAACTTGGGGGAGGGTTGGAAGGGAATGGGAGAGGCAGGGAGGGGAGCAGAAAGAAAAATGTAGAGCTCAATAAAAATCAATTTTAAAAAATGGGGAAAAAATAAAAAGAAAAAAAGATCACTTTTCAACCTCCTCAAATAAGGCTGGCAAAAGTAATGTATACCATTCAGAAGTCCTAGTTTACTCTCCAGAATATTGTTTGTAGCTGTCCCAAATAACAATCAGCTGTACTGATGTGCATTCATCAATTATGCTATCAATCTAAAATGTGTTTTTAAACTCTGAGTTTGGAGTTCAGAAATTTGTAATGGTGATATTCTGTTTTCTATTTTTTTTCCTAAAACTCACAGAGCTTTCTAGTGACAGTTTGAGAACCAGAACAACCAAGGACCTCCAACTAGTCCATGTTCATCTCCAATTCAGCCCTAAAATCCTAGTGTAGAATTCAATAGGAAGATCTACTTTACAAAGACTGAAGTCTAAAATGAACAACCTTACATTCAATTTGACCACCAGGAATCAGCCAAAATAACACATTCTTCTTTAAGTTGTGGGTTATATTCTTGAACAAAGTAAACGTCTACATGATTTCTGGTAAGGAAATTATTTCCACTGTGCCAAAGGGGAGCTTACAATCAGTTCAGGTATTTACATTAGGGATGAAAAGTGAATGGAGTCTTCTCGGTTTCTGAAAGCAACAATTCATACTTCATCTGCAAAGCACCAATTCTTCTGATGTCTACTTGTGAACATTCTCTTTATTGTACGGATTACTGATGATGCCCTTGTTTCCCCAGTCCTTTCTCCTTATAATCCAGTTTACCCCAGAGACTAGCCTAGTCAGTTACTGAACGAAGGTGCTCCTTCAATCTTCTGGTCTCTCAGGCTGAAGCTATTACTATCAGAAGACATTTTCTGTGAATCAGTTTGTACTGTGTTATTTCTTAGTGAATACACTGAAGTTCATTCCATGGTTACCGTATTGACAAACTCCTTTGAAAAAAAGTTATTTCTCTCACCTTGGAAAGACAAGGTAAAAAACATAGGGCTCCAAAACTGTATACTTTAATGCTCACGACAGTGGCTTAGACTATGCCTTAGAAGATTAAGGATAGTCTCTGCCTACCTGAGAATAACTAAAGGATGATTAGTCTATACTGTGACCAAATCAAAATAGCTGGCATAGCAGATTCCTTGAAACAACCAGATGGATAACACTAAAACACTCTGAGAGACCCTCTGTAAATCTGTTGAACATATTTTTATAAAGTATACTGAGCATCTAGGAGTAAAGCAGTTTTGCTCAGTGATGATAAATGTTACCACTGCACTTAGCTCGCAAGCCCAGAGAAGCTGAATACCTAGGTGAACCCAAGGAAAGCATACACAGAACCTCCTGGAAATTGGAAGCAAACAGGATCATCAAGCAAAAGTTGGAAGCCAGGGGCGGGGATAGAGGTGGGAGAAATTTCATCCGATGGATGGAGATAGAGACAGAGACCCACAATCACATCAGAGCAATGGA